>JAKEYF010000206.1:0-103758 GCA_021527775.1 Lactarius sanguifluus | reverse complement strand
CGACCTTCATGGCAATACCAAATAACATGACCCGCAACCCCAGCCAATCACCTTGACATCACAGTCAACAACGTAGAACCAGAGACCATGGGCATAATCGACGGACAAGAAGAATAACCGCCCGATCTCCCCCACACCCAAAACCCCAGCACCATCCCCCTCACTCGTAAGCAACCCAAGAATTCGGATCATCAGAGACAAAACAGAAGAAACTACCCTAGAGGAAATCGCTAAGTCCATCCCCACCAATATGTCTCAAACCATCACCCAAAGAAATGCACACTAGGACCCCCGTTGTTCAGCAAACCAAGATCAGGACCCCCAGGAGGAGACCTGGAGATGGAAATGACGAGAGAGGAGGAGGCGACGAAGGACAACCCATCAATGCCGCCCAAGTTCTCCAACAACAACGTGACCACCGACAAATTATAGGAAAGAACCAATGGTATCACAGGGGACCGCGACAAAGCAGAAGCATTCCCACGCAGTGGAAACGATACGTGGGAGTCAACTTCGCAAATCGAAGCCTACAAATCCCCTACGTCAAAGCAATGATGTTCCTTACCTACATCCAAGGACCACTGGTCGACGAATGGACCACAGAAACCCCGAAATGGCTGCGACAGTCACATCGACCGATATGACACATGGCTGTGGGCAGAGTGGAACTCGCCTTCACAACGACAGTTCGCGACAACATGGAACAAGAACGAGCCAGACTGGAACTATATAAAGGATTTAGGATGACGGGAACCGATATAGACGGCTACATCACTAAATTCGAAAAGCTAGTCCAACAAGCTGACTCGCCTAGCAAACCGCTAGTCCTGAGCAAGTTCACCAGGGGACGGCCACTAGACCTCTACCGAAACGCATACCAGGTTCCACAAGCCCCCAACACTACCACACAGTGGAAAACCGCAGCCATCGAACAACAAAAGCGTTATATCCACATGAAAGCTAGACGGATGGCTTTGGTAGGCAACAACCACAAGGCAACGCGCGACCTAGACAGGGACAACCAGCACGCTTCCAAACCCCCAACCAGACAGCAAGGGTGGCAGCAATACCGTAACCACCCGGACGCAATGGACACCACTCCAGGGAGAATCCGCGCCAGAGTCGCAGGATCCGACGAAGCAAACCCTAACAATCCCCAAGAATGGAAGGGACTACACTCAGGGACGACCACCATTCGCACCCCAAGGAGGATTCCTGAGTAGAGGACGAGGAGGACGAGGAATATTCAATAGCAGGGACGTCACCTGCTATAACTGTAACCAGAAAGGTCACTTCTCACGAGAATGCACGCAGCCACGTCAACCGCACAACCGAGGAACACTCCAAGGAAGGACCGCTTACATAGAGGAAGTACCCTCTGCTCCACAGAGCGTCGCAGGGGAACCGCTCATCAACCTCGACAAACCCACACAAGTGAATAGCGGCACCACTTCCCAACAGCGGGTGGAAGATATAATGGGCAGGATCGTGAACTTAGAAGAAGATGGAAGAGAGATGTTTGCCAGGAATATGGCAGGGAATCCAGATTTTCAGGATGCCTGAACCCAACGGCCTGGGTGAGGGCAGTCAATTGTAACTCGTCATTCATAACGCGCTATCGATCTATGCATGTTCCAGTTTCGATCCGCACGAGTTACTTTATGGCCGAAAAGAAAGCACTAGTCGACTCCGGGGCAACAGACAACTTCATACACCCGGACTTCATCAAAAGAATGCACCTAGGAACCAAAGAGCTAGAACGCCCCCAAAATATTTGGAACATAGACGGGATGCACAACAAAGGGGGGAAAATCACCCACTACATAGACCTAAACATTCAAACTGACGGGAAACAGAGAGATATCAGATTCCTGGTAACCAACGTAGGAGGAGAAGACCTCATACTCAGATACCCCTGGCTAGCCATGTTCCAACCCAGAATCCAATGGGCAACAGCCACCCGGGACACCAAACAGTACCCCATCATACTATGAACAACAAACCCCCGAAGAGACCTAACGGAAATACGACGACTCATCACCCAGTATACAGATAACACAGCTAACAGATATATCAGGAACTGGAAGAGGAATCACTCCCCATACACTTACGAACCACAGCAACAGAAATGGCAATATCGGCACACCAATACACGGAGAAAAAGGAAATACCGGCAGAATACCAAAGACACGCAAAAGTATTCAGCGAAGAAGAATCTCACAGATTTCCTCCGTCCAGACCATGGGACCACGCAATCGAACTCAAACCCGATGCACCAGACACGATCGACTGTAAAATATACCCGGTAAACCAGGCGGAAGACAAGGCACTAAAAGAATTCCTGGACGAACAACTGGCTAAAGGGTACATACGACCCTCCAAATCCCCGTACGCATCACCCTTCTTCTTTGTTAAAAAGAAGGACGGAAAACTACGCCCAGTACAGGACTACCGAACGTTAAATAAATGGACCATACGCAACCAATACCCACTCCCGCTAATCCCGGAACTAATCGCAGACCTCAGCAGCGGATGGATATTCTCCAAGTTCAACGTATGGTGGGGATACAACAACATACTGATCAAAGATGGAGACCAGGGAAAAGCAGCATTCAAAACCAAACATGGATTCTTTGAACCACTGGTAATGTATTTCGGAATGACCAACTCCCCATCCACATTTCAAACGATGATGAACCATATATTCAAACCCCTCATCGAATACCACGAAACAAAAGGAACGATAATCCGAGTCTACATGGATGACATCGGAGTCGCAACTGCCTCAACAGAACAAGCCCACACCGAAGCAGTACACGACATACTGGACCTACTGGAGCAACACGACCTATACTTGAAACCCAAAAAATGCACCTTCCACTCTCCTTCCCTCGATTACCTGGGGGTAATCATTGAAAAGGGGGTGATCCGCATGGACCCCGTCAAAATTTCAGGCATTAAAGATTGGCCAATCCCAAAAAACCGTCAAGCAAGTACGATCATTCCTGGGGTTCTGTAACTTTTACCGCGCCTTTATCAGAAATTTTGCCACGCACACACGACCCCTCAACAAACTAACCTGAAAAGATACGGAATGGCAATGGGGAACGGAACAACAACAAGTGTTTGACAAACTCAAAAGTCTGGTAACAAGTGAACCGGTACTCAAGCATCCAGAACTAGACAAACAATTCGAATTGGAGGTAGATGCCTCAGGATACGCAGTAGGAGCGGTGCTCCTCCAACGAGACGCCACCAACAAACGACACCCTATCGCGTTCTACTCCAACACCCTAAACGCAGCCGAAAGAAACTACGACATCTACGACCTGGAACTCCTCGCAATCGTGAAGGCCCTGCGCAACTGGCGACAATACCTCACAGGATCACCACACAAGATCAAAGTCTTCTCCAACCACATGAACTTACTATACTGGAGGTCCCCGCAAAAGATCAGCAGACGGGTAGCAAGGGAAGTACTGGAACTGTTGGAATACGACGTCGAGATTCACCACATAAAGGGCACGGCCAATGGACGAGCAGACACTCTATCACAACGACCGGACTACGACCAAGGGGAAAACGACAACGAACACGTTACGGTACTACCAGACCACATCTTCATTCACGCAAACACCATCGACACCACAGAAAACCCCACTCACACGGGACCAACGATCGACACCACGGAGATGGAAACAACGTGCCTGGTATACACCCAAGACAAAGAAACGATCAAAAAATGGGTAGACCCACATGGACTCAAAAGGATAGAAGAGACGTGGTACAAGGACGGAAGATGCGTGGTAACGGGAGACCTGCACGAACGACGACGTATCATCCAGGTACATCATGACCCACCAGTACACGGACACCCAGGGATCAATCGGACTATCAAAATGGTGGAAAGGTACTACTGGTGGCCAGGACTACGACGAGAGACCCAAGACTACGTCAAAGGCTGCGCCGATTGCCAAAGAATTAAGGTCAACAACCGACCCATGCAAGCACCTCTACAACCGATATTCCCCAAACCAGAAGCAACCCCGTTCCAGACCATAGCCCTTGATTTCATCACCAAATTACCACAATTGGAGGGATGCGATTCGATACTAACTATCACAGACCACGACTGTTCCAAAGCGGCTATATTCATCCCATGCCTAGAAGAAATCACAGCAGAAGGAACCGCAGCACTGTATGTAAAACACGTGTTCATCAGATTCAGACTACCGTCGCGCATCATCAGTGACCGAGACCCCCAATTCGCCTCCAAGTTCGTGAGAGAACTATGCAAAATATTAGGTATCGAGCAAAACATCTCCACAGCTTACCACCCCCGCACGGACGGCCAGTCGGAACGCACCAACCAATGGCTGGAACAATACCTTCGGTTCTGGGTCAATGAACGACAGGATGACTGGACCAAATACCTCCCAATGGCAGAATTCACGCATAATAACTGGCCCAACAAAGCAACCAAAGAATCCCCCTTCAACCTCCTCATGGGATACAACCCGCGAGCCAACTGGATAGACCGCCCTTCGCCGATTCCTCAAGTAGCACTATGCCTGAAACAATTCAGAGAGGCTAGAACGCGCGCCCAGGAACTGATGATCAAAGCGCAGCAGGGGTGGATCAAACACAAAGATACGCCCAAATACCAAATCGGGGACTTAGTATGGCTGGAAGGGCGCCACCTATGTACCAACCAACCAACCACCAAGCTTGCGCCCAGAAGACATGGCCCGTTTAAGGTCACCCAGGTGATGTCCACAGTCAACTATCGCCTAGAACTTCCCACACAGTGGAGCATCCACCCTGTGTTCCATACAGATCTTCTGACACCGTACAAGGAAACTCACATGCACGGCCCCAACTATCAGCACCCACCACCGGAATTGGTAGGAGGAGAAGAAGAATACGAAGTCGAGAAGATTCTAGACTCTCGGCGGTTCAGCAGAACCAAGAAACTGCAATATCTGGTAAAGTGGCGTGGATACCCGGACTCTGATAATCAGTGGGTCTCGAAGGATGACGTCTTCGCTGATGAAGCGATAAGGGAGTTCAAACATTTGAACCCCGCCAGAGAAGTGCATATAAGCATGGGAAAAACCCAAGAGACGTCCCCATCTCCCTCATCCTCCATCCCACACACTCATGTCCCAATCCCCAGTCCAAGTCCACTATGTCCTCGACAACCTACTCCCAATCTCAGTTCAACCGACCCTCATCGTACAAAACGCCCCAACACTATCACCCATGTCGGTTCCCCAGCCCCTTCAACCAGCAAGAAGTCGTCCCTCTTCCCCTGTACCATCCCTTCTTCCTTCGCCAAGCCCTACGGCCGTACATTCACGGTCCCCTTTGGCGCAAGGTTACATCCTGACGCGACCTCCGTCCCGTCAAGACCAAACTGCGGTACAAGAAGATCGAGAGTACGACTGGTACCTGTCAGAGGAGCATTGCCCGCTCAACCGCCATATCACGTATGGGACTCACCTCACAGTTACTCACGACGAAACCCCGCCGGTATGCAACACCGACGGGAGACCAATGCGTGCTCCGAAAGCTGCTCGACCCGCGCTCCGCCGATATCAGGCAGAGGAACACAGTCCGGTTTCCTGATCTCGGGTGGAAACTCCGCCACCCCACGGGTACCAACACAACAGGGGAGTCCATTACATCCCCTTCCAGATACGAGACACTCAGGGGAGGCTGCACCCAGCTCACTATACGCAGCTCGTCTTCACGGCGGACCCCTTCGTCCTCGCCTACCGACAGGGCAGCGACCAGCAGTATGGGAAATCCGTACATGCCGCGCCCGACTACGACCATCCAAGCCCCACACCCTACACCGACAACGACCTGATCTTCCTAGATCAGGACAGCAGCTACCGTGAGTCCGTCAATGCCGCCCTCCTGGGCATGAACAACCTTACAGTTACAGCGGAAATACACCGCTACCGATGTCTTCAGGCGGGATATGCGGCCAAGGAGGAGGAACTGTGGAAGAAAGTGGAGGAGCTCGAGAAGATAGGTATAACTCGACGCCAGTGCGTACTACGACTGGAGCGCGCGAACGCCATCAAGCGCATCGAGGACGAGCGGGATTCCTACCGCCCTGGAGCAGAGGAGGGACAGCGCATCGCTACCATAAGGGAAGTTCTGGAGCGTGGTTGGTCTGGGGCCCGATCCTGAAAAGGGGGTGATGTTACGTTCGGCCCAGAAGTGGACACTGACATCAAGGGTATGACACCGCGTCAGTAGTATATCGTCATGGACTTGTAGGATCAGTCAGCCAGATAAGCTCCGGCGCATGTGATTGTGTATGATAACGGATCGGATCATGACTTGTAGTGACTCATACTAGGATAGCTGTACTAGGGTTCAAGCTACTTACGCTATTGGCTAGTACTTCTTGGAGTGGCGCTTGAAAGCCCGCGCGTATCTGTATAAGTAGAGTAGGGTAAAAGACCAAGAATGCCATCTTGGTCTTCTTCCAATACCACCGCCTTCTCCTGCTCTATAGGGATCTCCCCCTTTAAGTGAGTCGTCCAGCATACCCTAAAGACCAAAGGGTCCCCTGTGACTTATCCCAACGTTCCCTTCGTGGACAGTGGATTACCCTCTCGATGCCATCTATCATCAAGTCTTCCTGTACCTCAACGAGCGCATAGCATCCCCCTACTGTATCCTCTACATCATCGACCACGACACTTGGGACGAACTCGAACTATCGGACACTCCCCCCATCGGACTACAACAGGGAGACGACCTCCACGGGTATCGAGGATTAGCAGGAGAGTTATTCCCACACCCCCAGTTCTATCCGCAGAGCCAAGTCAATCGCCTCTTCTACCCTCTCGTTAGATTCGCCACACCTCGAGAAGCCTAAGTCAGGCAAACGTCCGTGGTAGACGTTACATAGTGTGTGCACCTTGCACCATACTAAAGCGATCACCATGAAGAGCTGCATGTCCAGCCATTCCATTTAACTTGGCTGAACCCAGCATATCTCCTTTGACACCACAGAGATATGCCTTTAAAACAAAGTAGGATGAATCAATTATATCCCATGTCCATATTCCTTCACTAGCCATGGCCATCTCCTGGAAAAGAGGATATATGAAGGACTCAATATTTCCAGGAGATGAAGGCCCAGGAATGGCAAGGGGGATGATAATATTCTTTGCCCTATATCGCCTCTCTGGTGGGAGATTGAGTAGCACAACAACCAAGAGCCACACATTGGATTGTTTCTTCATGGTGAGCTGAGCACCATCAGTAGAGATTGTAATGGCAGTATCTCTGGCATCTTTAAATAGCCCCATATTTTTATAGTGATCAATATGATTTGCAGAGTTGGCAAAATCAGAATATGTCTGCCTATTGGCACCTGAAGCCACTGCAAGGAGTTTGAGAGTCTCCTGCAAGCACCTGTCTCTGTATCTCATCTCCTCTGATGTTTCTGCAACTGAATAGTGTGACTGAATGATGGGAATGATGGGAATATAAAGCATTTGTGCCCTTGGCTTTTGTGAAGCCCTAGGACCCAGCTTTTGCTTATAGCGTGGTTCATTGCAAATTTTTCCATCACAGGAGTGTGTGCAAAGGGTTTGAGACTGAAAGTCCCCAGTATAAGCTATGCAACTCCTGGGGCACATGTCAATAAATGATGGTGTAAGCCCAGTAAGCTTCTCCGCCAACTTCCACACAGCATAAAGGCTGAGGATTTCCACATCTGTGGCCTCTGAAAGCACTTTAGCATGAGAGCCATAGGCTTTTACTGTGCCTTGAGACTCTGTCCATGCAAAGTAGTGCTGAAGGGACAGCACTTCTGCCCTAGATAGAGCATATTCCCCTGGGGGACCACATCTGTAATTGCAGTAGGTGTTCGGAGCTGTTCGGAGCTGTTCAAGGACACTCTGAACAGCTCTGAACGCTCTGAACACCTAATTGCATTTACAGATGCAGAAGGGGGAGGGGGAAGAGCATAGTCCCCTAACAGCTTCTTCTGGAGCTGTACAACAGCCTCTGGCAAAGAGGGACTTGCCCTGCTTGTCTGACTAGACTCCTCCAATGCCTCAGATAGTAGGGCTGAGTCTTCTATCTCAGCAACATCCTCCGCAAACATATCTGAAAAGTCAGAGTCATAACCCAAGTCCACAGACTGAGGGGGGGCTTCTAAGATCTCCTCAGCAACCTCAAATAGAGCAGATTGGCCATCAGAGCTAGATAGATCATCCTCAGAGCCAGACATATCCCCAGAGTCAAATGAATCCCCAAAAATTGCAGAGGCAAGCACAGAGGGCTCCATAGGATCACTGGCACTATTGTAGCCTGGGAGATCTGTAATTGTGTAGCTTAGATACCAATATATCAAGAGATTTTACTTACCATCAACATCTGTCATCACAGCATCAGCATCTCCCACTGCACTCCCAGCAGCATGAAAATCTTATTTAAAAAATTGAGCTAGGAACCAAAGCATAATAAAATTGTACCAACCATCAGTCTCCCTCTGAGCCCCTTCTGGGCCTTCATGGAGTGGTGCTGGGTGCAACAGAGGTATTATCTAGATTAAGATCAATATCAAGGCAAATTAGTTTTGATCAAGGGCATAAAAAAAATAAACACATACCATCAGGATGAGAGGATAGGCTAGCTGTTTGAGACTCCACAGCTAAGCCAGCAAGCAACTGTGCAGTCTGGTCATAACAGCTCTGCAAGTAGTTGATGGTGTGCTGAGAACCCTGCAAACCAATCTGATCTAGTAGCTGAACTTGGTTTTGCTTAAGATGACCCTGTATTGTCCTTCTGGTGAGATGCTTCCTTGAGTTGCATTGGAAGCATGGACAAGGGTACTTTGGCGCAACTGAGGCCATAGTATGTGGTGTAGATGCGTGAATGAGTGTCGTTGATGGCCCGCAAGCCCGCAGATAGCAATCCTAGGATTGCGGGAACTTCGGGCCGTCGCTCAACACACCGAAACAATGTGTAGTAAGCATTGCTTTTGCATGACTTGTTGGTTTACTCTCGTTCGCACTCGTCACATATTTTTTCTCTTGCCTTTTTTTTTTTGCAATGTCTGCTCCCCGCTATGACCTTTCTGAAGATGAAGACGACGACCTCTTTGGGGATAATCCTGGGTCTGATGGTGATGATAATGATGATACTATGCGCCCTCCCTCTTTGAGTCGCTCGAATCGACGGCCCCCCCACAGTTCCCTCTCTGGCAGCATGGGGGTTTTGTACTCTAAGCGTGCACATCCCTTGGGTGCCCTTCCCAAACACCCCAGTCTTTCGCCGGACCTCATCGCAGCTCTCACACACGACGAGCTTTATCACAACCAACAGTATCAGAAGACACACCAAAAGGTCGCCAAACTCGAGCACACGGTGTCTGAGATGGTATGTGAGATCGTCGAGCTGTGATGAACTTGTAAGGGAATTGGTAAGTCATTGCCTTCCTTTGTTTTTTTCTTCTTTAGCTAATACACCATTACCCCAGCTTTGTCTACCCCTCCTGTCATGAATGATACATCTCTCACCCCAAGCGACTTGTTTTCGCATGTTCTCTCTGGCACTGTCGGTGACCCTCCGCTTCCACCTCCCTCAGCTGGGTTAGTTCTGCAGCCTCTTATCTGCCCCCAGTACCTCCCACAATCGGTCCTCTGGACTTCCGAGGACGCCAAGAATGACCCGCTGGTCGGAATCAAGGCGAACAACAAATCGCGACCACCAATGGACTGGGCCATCCATCTCCCAAACGGAACTGGCATCTCGAAATCCCAATGGTTGTCAATCCATGCTTCCACCTGGGCCATCTTGCGTTCAAATCTCAAAAGACTTCACAGTACCGACCCACACGCTATTGACCAACCCCGCAAAAAGAGGTATTTCAAGTTGTTCTTCATCAAAGAGTGGAACGCCGCTGTCGCTGAGCTTGAAGCCGCCGCCCCTCTTCTCACTTTGTGTGCAAACCATTGGAAAGCCGACGCGACTCTCGGTGCTGTATTGAGGGACAAGCCTCTTCCTTCACAGCCTCCCTCTCCCCACTCGCTTCCTCCCCAACAATCCCGTCCCTCGTCCGAACTGTCGTCGGCGCTGGCTTCATCGGGCCCACAGACCCAGAAGATGACTGAAGGCAGCAAGTCCAAGCGTCCCCATGCTCGATCCCCGATGCAATGGCCCAACAAGAAGGCAAAGCACGATGGGCAGAAGGGCAAGGAGACGTCTAGGACAGGGACAGGTACGCACACAATGCCGCAGGTGTTTCAGGTGGTCTGCCCCAGTCCCCACCTTCGCCCCCTGCTTTCCTCGCCATGGCTCGGGCTGCAGTGCCTTCGCTACCCTGCGCTCAACCTAGGGCTAACTTCAAGGACATTATCGTGCATCCTTCTGGTAGGTTTCTTTTTATCGTTTTTTCTGTTACCTCGCTGATTAATTCTCTACCCCAGCTTCCAACTTAATAGGTACGCTCCATCGGGCCATCAAAAAAAACCTACTCACTTTCGAATTGATGTTATTACCAATGACTTTTCGACGGTCCCTGACTCCGCGGACCTCCTCCGAGCCATGCACAATGCCACTGACTGTGAAACGCGCAAACCATCCAATGACGTCGCAGCACTACTCGATCAACTTGACTCTGCGGATCCCGACGCACCGGATGTTGACAACGACGACTCGAACGAGAATTGGGGCCATGTGCAGTTCACTGTGGGTGGTCTGACAATTTGGTCAGCTCTCGTGGATTGGGAGTCGGTGGGTAGTACTTCAACTGCGTTCAAGCTGATTGCGGCCACGGTTAGGACCTGCAAGGTGGCCAGGGTATTGTGTACTGCGAGAGGGCAGTCCTCTACGACGTACCTGGCCGACAACTATCTCGAACTATTGTTTGAGCAGCTCCAACGCTGCTGGAAGGACACACAGGTAAGTCTAAAACATTGTCACTTATATTTGCTAACTATTGAACAACTGCCCCACCCCATACTCCTCCTTCAACCCAGTCATCATCTGCCTCGCCCCTCACCCCCACTGCTGCTGCTTCTGGGTCATCAGACGCCAAGCCTCCCCCCTCCAAGTCCAAGCCCGCCCCCAAGCCCAAGCCTGCCCCCAAGTCCAAGCCCAAGGCCGCGCCCTCCAAGCCCAAGGCTGCTCCATCCAAGTCCCAGGCTGGCCCCTCCAACTCATCGGGTACTGCACCTGCCGCACCCACCGAACCTTCCCCCACCAAGCCGTCAGGTGCCAAGGCTGGCCCATCCAAGACTAAGGCTGGCCCCTCCAAGTCGGCCAAGCGCACCGAGCCCGCTGCCACCAATTCGCCCACCAAGCCTGCCCCCAAACGGGCAACACGTTCACGTGCGGCCAAGGCACACTGTAGTGCCCCGATGGATCAAGATGAGTCGACTTCACCAGAAGCCTCGTCGGAAGGCTGAGCCAACTCGGTTTTGTTTTGTTTTGTTTTGTTTAGTTGGCAATGTCAAATGTGATTTTGTTTGGCCATAATTACTGTGTGAAATTCAAATTAGTTCGGAAATCTGTGTGACTATTACTTGACTATGAAATGACTATGAAATGACTACGAAATGACTATGAAATGACTATGCAATGACTACAGATGATTTGAATGACTAAGAAATGACTAATCCCATTCTCAAGAAAATTGACTACAAATTGACTATAAATAGTCATCTAGAAGTCATTTTGTAGTCACTAAAAACGACATTTAGTCATTTTGTAGTCAATTGACCACCATCTGACTTTGTACTGACTTTTTTCTGACTTTTTTCTGACTTTCCTTTTTTACTGAGGGTGACTTGCTTAGTGAGGAGTAATTAGTCACGGACTTTCACGGGTGTCAGGAGTAGTATCACATGTTCAGTGGTATGACTCATTACTAGTACAGCGGTAGTAGGGTTTGAGCTGTTATCGCTATAGGTCCGATGGTTCGAGGGGTGCTTTAAAGCAACCTCTATACTTGTATAAATACAATAGGTGAAAGACCAAGATACGCCATCTTGGTCTTCTTGCAATCACCACTTCTCTCTCTGTGATCAATTGAACTTTCCTTGCCTTCTTCTCTTTCTCTCTCTCCTTCTCTTTCTCTTCCCCTTCCATTTCATTTCGCTTCGGCCGACGTCTGCCTTGTCATACATTGAAGCCATAGGGCACGTGACTTGGAGTCACTAAATTCTAGCTAAGTCGTGAACACTCTTAGGAAGTCTAAGTCAGACTTAATGCTCGTGGTGGCATTACATTAAGACCAAGATCTATCAAACATGGCATTCACAACTTGAGACCAGTGGAGAGATTTCCAGCCGTACTCCCTCAATAGGAGAGGAGATCGTAACGTACCAACCCCAATTTCTGGAAGCAGCCAGGTGGAGAACATACCGGGGAGACAAAGGATATTTCATCAATTATGCAACAGGACCAATCCGATACAGACCTGTTGAGTTCAATTTTGACCATGTCTGTTGGACAGAGGTTATGTGGAACCCAATAGACAACCATTGGGATGTAGTACGACCAACCAGAAGGGCATACAACTGTGACATAGACGCAAGAGAGGTACCTGACAGAGCACAGTGGGGACATATTGATAGAGTTTGAAAGTCCGGTTGAGTCCGGTTTTTTGCCCAATTTGGCAGCAACCGGACCGAGACCGGTTGGTCCTCCAGCCTGAATTTTGCAACTGCAACTGCAACTGCAGCCAACCGGTTTTTACCGGTTGCTTCATTATTTTCAATCCCTCTCAACCGGTTGCAGTTGGTTGTAGTCGGCTGGGACCGGTTGCGACTTACTAGAACTGGGGCACCGTACCAGCAGTCGCATGTAGTGTAGCAGACTAACTACTAAACAATGTAATTACTTCTAACTAATAATTATACAGCCCACCACATCCCCCCCACCGCCATCTGTGTCATCGTCGTTGCTGCCGCAGTCCGCTGTGTCGTAGTTGTCGTTGGGATGGTCGTCGTTGTTGCTGCCGTGGCCTGTTGTGTCGCGTCTGTTGCATCCAAGTTGTTGTCCTTGGCCTCCCGTCATGTATTGCGTCGTGTGTTGTGTGTGTCGCCGTTGTCACCGTCGTCGTCGTCGTCGTTGTCATCGTGGTTGTTGTTCGCTGTTGCCTCGGTCTTCACCTCGCTGTTGCCATTGTCGAGTTGGAGTCGGTGCGCCTCGCACCTCGCCTTTGCGGCCCAGGCGACGCAATCGGACTTGCGGTGCCAGTGGTGGGGTGGTGGCGGCACCGGTTGGCAGCTTGATCGGCTCGGATCGGCGAAGTCGTTGATGTTGATGATGTCGTCGTTGTTCGTTGTTCTGGGTAAGCACTCGGCCGTCACAGCTAAGTCACAGTTCCCTAAAGCATGAGTATGCATGAGTAACAAATGGCCCGGGTACTGCCGGTTTGTTCGCTGCACATGCATACTGTATTACCACCTGCTATCAACATCAACAACGACCAACCACGACCACGACTCGATGCACCTCCCCGACGCAGCCCCGCTACATGCGCTACCGACTGCCACCAGCCCTGCCAATGCAGTGGCCCCAACTACGACAATGGTGGCAACAGTGGCGACGGCGATCACAACACCACGACAAGGCGACATCAACTGCCACAACACCTGGGCGATAGTCGACAGCAAGGTGCAGTGGCAGTGTCAATGGCAACAGCAACGACAACAGCAAGACCGATGATGGCGACCGACGATGGCGACCGACGATGGTGACTGACGACGATGACGACGATGACGATGACGGCTATGACTATGACTATGACTACGTGACACGACAATGACAGCAAGCATTCTCATAGCCATTAGCTTAGTGTAGCTAGTAGTAGTAGTGATGTTTTAGTATATTACAACCCAAATAAAAATATGTTTTGAACTATAGTACTGCACCCATAATCGGGTTGCAACCGGTTGAAGTCGGTCGCAACCGGTTGGAGAATCCGATGTACTCGCAGCGACCCAACCGCACATTTCTGTGCTGGGCCCCAACCGCGACCAAAAGTCCGGTTGTTTTCGGTTGTGGTCCGGTCTGGTTGCAGTTTTTTCCAGTTCAAGCAACTGAACTTTCAAAGACTAATATCATATTGATGGAACCCCAGGAACAGAACCCTCCGAATCCGAATCACAAGATGAAGAAGAATCAGAGGAAGGTGAACCAGATGGAGGAAGCTCTTTAGGAGCAGTAGGAGGACAGATTATACAATGAGCTGAGTCCCTTCATATTGATGAACCAGAAATCATCCGAATCCAAGCACCAGACATGGCCACAGCAACTCAAATAAGAGAAGACGTCACAACAGAAGAAGCCCAACAAATCCAAGCCAAAGCAGAGGCCATTATCAATCCCATAAACCCACAAACTGGTCACCGACTCAATGATGATGACGCGGCACTATATCAAGCCATAGGGCCAGACCAACTGGACCCTCCAAGCCAACAAAGCGCAGCATGACCACTGCCCAGACAACCATTCCTCGGGTTCCCAGGAGGTGGATTCCCAGGAGGAGGAGCACCTGGAGGAAGAGGACCTGGAGGAGGAGCACCTGGAGGAGGAGCACCTGGAGGAGGAGTACCTGGAGGGGGAGGACCCACCAGATCAGACAAACTAGCAGGTGAACCTCTGACCACTTTTGATGGGGACCACACTAAATATGAAACTTTCCTAACCCAATGGCACATCTATTGGGGAACAAACCTCAAGGCCCCCATCATGATCAACTGCTACCAAAGAGCACTACTGTTCCTAGGCTACATCAAGGGAACAAATGTCAGCGAATGGATGTTGGAACGACTCCAATGGCTAAATGGACAACTACATGTGGGAGTACATCAACACGACCAAGCCTTATGGACGCACATCACAGACAAATTCGCGGAGCGGTTCTCCAATATGTTGGAAGAACAGGCGCAAGCAGAACTACAGAGAGGATTTAAAGTGGTAGCCAGAGATATAGTAAGAAGGGCTCACTACTGACTCAATGACACACAAACAATCAACCGATTCATGGCGGGACTCCTGCTGGGACTCTTTACCAAAGTATATGAGTTAGACAAACCAACGATGTTTGACAATTGGAAGACGTGCGTGCTCCGACAGCAGTGACAGTTCATCCATATGAGGGCACAACTGGACAACCACAGAAATAGTAAACCCCCACCACTACCACCTACGAACCAATGGAATCCTCCCCGACACCCATGGGGGCCACCACAGTGCCCCC
Organism: Lactarius sanguifluus; assembly: GCA_021527775.1. Lineage (NCBI taxonomy): Eukaryota > Fungi > Basidiomycota > Agaricomycetes > Russulales > Russulaceae > Lactarius > Lactarius sanguifluus. The sequence goes on along the minus strand of JAKEYF010000206.1, from coordinate 88,511 downwards.
CTCCACAAATGCAGTATGTCCCCATGGACACATCTGCAGACCACACGTGCACCAGAGTCGCAGAAGCAGGAGATCCAAATAGGAACCACACATCAAGACCCCCCTTCATACCAAGGGGGGGAGGCAGAGGAGGAGGACAACGACCAAATCTGAGGGAAGTCGTCTGTTATAACTGCAACAAAATGGGCCACTTCTCATGAGATTGCTACCAACCAAGGAAACCATGACCGGCGCAATACGGACCACCAGCTAATGCCAGAAGGTCAGAAACTGACTACTACGCCCAAGAACCAGCGGAAGCAAATGGCCAACAATCCACGGTGGAACCTCAACAGAGAGCCCAAAACTGGCTCTCGGGGATAGCAGGAGAAAGCGACGAAGTAAAAGACCTGGTGCTCCAGGATCTGTGGGGGAAGGAGGGTTTTCAGGACGCCTGAACCCATCGGCCTGGGTGTGGGCAGTCAAATGTAACTCTGTAATAGTAACTTGGTTCAGGTCTCTCAGAATTCCAGTATCAATTCGAACAAGTTATGCAATGGCCGACATCAAAGGACTAGTGGACTCTGGAGCCACAGACAATTTCATACAACCTGCATTCACAAAGCAAATGGGATTGGGTCTACAAGCTCTCAAATGAGCAAGAAAAATATGGAATATAGATAATACAGAAAACAAAGCTGGGTTGATCACTCACTTTGTGGACTTACAAGTACAGACTAAAGGGATCCACAAGGTCATGCACTTCCTCATAACGGACATTGGAAATGAAGACATCATACTTGGATACCCATGGCTCGCAACATACGAACCAACTATCAACTGGACTCACACTGTGATCCACGAAGATGCAATGCCCATCATTATCCGGTCGATTGATCCGGCCGTCCCACGAACCATTATAGCAGGGGCAATCACTCAGGAAGAAGCCAAAAACATTGTGGCAGAACTAAATGAGGAGTGCCACATATGAACAATGGCCATGGAACTAGCAATTGCAGCCAATCAACACACAGTCGCTGTAGAAGTCCCAGAACCATACCGGCGTTTCGCCAAAATATTCAACGATGAAGCGTCTCACAGATTCCCACCATCCTGACCATGGGATCACGTGATAGACTTCAAACCAGGCACACCCGCAATGATCGACTGCAAAGTATACCCCATGTCACAAGAAGAGGACAGTCAACTACGGAAATGGCTGGACGAACAACTCAAGATGGGGTACATCAGACCATCCAAGCCGCCCTACGCATCATCATTCTTCATCAAAAAGAAAGACGGAAAACTCAGGCCAGTTCAAGACTACTGGTGAATCAACGCATGCACCATCTGCAACCAATATCCACTCCCCTTGATGTCAGAACTTATCAATGATCTAGGAAATGGACACATCTATACCAAATTGGACGTGCGGTGGGGATACAACAACATCCAAATTAAACTGGGAGATGAACCAAAAGCGGCCTTCAAAACACGGTACGGTCTATTTGAACTGTTAGTCATGTACTTTGGGCTTACAAATTCACTGGCAACATTCCAAAACATGATGAACGATGTCATGGGAGACACTATCACATGGCAGGAACTACTTGGCACCACCATCCGTGTATACATGGATGACATCAGCATATCAACACGTGAAGGCATTGGTCTACAGGCACACATCAATGCGGTGAGCGACATACTCCAAGTAGCAATGGACCACGACCTCTATTTCAAACTGGAGAAGTGCCTTTTTCACGCGCCACGAATGGATTACCTGGGGGCAATTCTTGAAAAGGGGGTGACATGCATGGACCCAGTTAAAATTGCTGGTATCAAAAACTGGCCAACACCAACAAAGGTCTGTGACGTATGCTCATTCCTGGGCTTTTGCAATTTTTACCGACTCTTCATCCATGGCTTTGCAATGCTGGCAAGACCCCTCAACCGACTAACATGAAAAGACACCGACTGGACATGGGGAAAAGACGAAGAGCAAGCGTTCCAAAAGCTGAAAACACTCGTAACAACTGAACTGGTACTGGCACACCCCAACAGCGATTGACAAATCGCATCCTTCCCACACGCCAGTGAAAGTGGGCCACCTTACCGCCACTCAACTTCAAACTCAGTTTACTTTACTTTAACTTTACTTTATTATACTGCTTTTTCTATTTGTACATGTAATACAAAACAAAAGTAAATAAAAACAAAATAACGCATAAACAACACGGTGTGGAATGTGGAATTGGGGAGGGAGGGACAAACAATTCGTCAATCTGCTCCTACCCTACCCCCCATAATTGACTCGCTCACGATGCCTATGTTTGAAATCACAGTGGGGCCACCGGTTACCGAAAACATCCGCACGTTCCGGACTCCCGGGACCGACAAGCGCCTAAGCGAAGACCCTGCTACAACACGCCGGTGCGGGAGCATTACGTCCGACCGGGAAAAGGGAATGACTATGGAGTGGGCCAATGAGGAAGAGTTCCTGGCATGGCACGCAGCCGAGGAATTGGACAAGACCATTGAACTCATTGTGAGTAAGGTCGTGCACTCTAATTCGCCGATCTGGCGGACACGCCGCATCCTAAGATGCTTGCGCGAATGGACGGGTGGGCAGCCGGCCCAGAAGGATACCGCTAAGGGGGCCAGGAAGATCCCGTCGAAAAAAACAGGCTGCCGGTGCCAATTGATCATCAAACTTTACCCGCACACTGAAACTATTCTCGGGAAGTATGAGAGCGAGCACGACCATCTGCTTGGGGATGAGAATCTGCGATTTACCCGGCTTACAGACAAGACCAAGGACCTGGTTATGAACCTTGTTCATATTGGAGTCGACACCAAGGCAGTCGTGAGTCATGTTCCTCGCCGCCTATCTCGCTAGTTGACGCATATTATCCGCTAGCTAAAATGCGTGCGCGAGACTACTAAGCGCACCGATCGCGATCACTACATTACTACGCGTGACATCAATCGCCTCCACCGGATCGTCGAAAATGAAGAGATCCGCCTTGATGAGAATGACACGGTATCAATTAAGATCTGGGCCACTCGGCTCCAGCAAGACGGTGCCGAGGTGATCTTGAAGGACAAGATCGACCCCCCCCCTCCAGGATCAAACCTTTCGCAAGACACATTCGTCCTGTGCATTCAAACTGGGTTCCAGAAAGACCAATTCAGATTAATAGGAAATAATTTCATATCCATAGATGCTACACACAATACTACACAGTATGTAGGACTGCAATTATTCAGTCTGGTAGCCTGGGATCATTGGGGCCATGGTGCGCGCGTTATGTCAACGATCACCCAATCATCTAATCCAATTCCCGCCCGCTTGACAGGTGTCCCCGTCGCCTGGATGCTGTCATCAAGTGGCACGGAAGCGACGATAGAATTCTTCCTTCATTTCGTAAAGGCGTGCAGTCCGGAGGTCACGCCGGCGATTATCATGAGCGATCGCGACAAGGCACAAATGAACGCGGTCAATACCGTATACCCAGATTCGAAATTGTTACTCTGTTGGTGGCACGTGCTCCGCGCAATTCGGATGCACTTCCGCACGGAAGAATTCCCCGAAGTTTGGGAGCGCATCCGCAAATGGGTAAAGACCTCGGATCAATCTGAGTTTGACTCGCATTGGGAATGGCTTCAGACCAACTCTTCGGTCCCACAGAGTCTTGTAGATTATCTCAAGGTAAACTGGATGACTATTGTGCCCCTTTGGTCAGGGACACTGAGGCAGCAAAGGACGATCTTTCAAGAGGGAGATACAAATATGCTGATCGAGTCATACGATATCTTATCGCGCCTGAGATTAACGAGATCGCTCATTATCTTGGTTATCTAGTTATCACCATGTCCTAAAATCCCACTGGCTGGACGGGAAAAGAAATCGGCGTGCCGACCACCTGGTGAGCACGCTTGTGGAGCATATGCTCCCGCAATACGAGATCTGCGCACTTCGCCAGGGACATAACTTTGAGGGTGCGGATCTAGCCACGAAGCGGCGCAAGGAGATTCTCCTGTGTGCACCGGAACTGAGTGCCGACTCGATCCAATGTCTCGGTAGCGAGCGCTTCTATGTGCGATCAGTGTCAGACCTGTCAAAAATGTATTTGGTCGATCTCGGCAAGGACAGCTCCTCGGATCTATCAGAAAATTATTTGATCGATCACAGCAAGAACTCCTGCGACTGTCCGGACTGGCCCAGAGTCCAGTTATGCAAGCACATCGCCGCGATTGCACATTTCTGGTCAGATAGTGCAATTCAGATCACACGCGTGGTAGAGCCTGAGGCAGAGCCTGACACTGAGGCAAGCACTGAGCTCCCTCAAGGACAGGGAGACGCGAGCCCGCCCACCGACGAAAGCGTGGCAATTCTGGAAAATATGATTTCCGTTTCCAGGGAGTACCTAAGCGATGGCCCGCCATCATCACCAGGGACCGTCCGGAGTCTTCGGCTCTTGAAGACTCATCTCACGGCCGTAATTCAAAATTCACATGCTTCCCAGAGTCCACTCCCGGATAGGGAAAGCCTCCTGCCCAATCAGCGCACCTGGACCGAGACCGCCGAGCGAATGGGGGCAAAGCGACGAAAGAGGCCGCATCACACCGACTCATCGCCCACCGCCCCAGCAACTGAACGAATCGGGAAGCTCAATCGCAAGCAACCCCGCGTGAAGAATACTGATCCATACAGCGGCGGTCTCCGGTCTGGCAAGGACGCTGCCCCAGACGCGCAAACTGCAGCCCAGAACGCGGACGCACGTGCCCGCGCCTCTGTTGGGGAGCCGCTTCCCTCCCAGCCCTCCAAGCGGCGTCGCAAACGTGCTAGCACCCCACCACCTCCGCCCTCTTCCGCGCCTGCTCCAGGGCCCTCGGCCCCCTTCGCGTGGTACCCCACTTACACCGCTTACCCCGCTGGCACACATTCTCAGGTCCCGTATCACGCGACGCCTATGTATTGGCCTTATGCCCCCTCCCAACCTTACCACCCTAGCACACAGTAGATTACACACTAGAATATCGACTTGTAAAAAAACGCGTACTTGTTTTGATTAGTTAATGTACTTCCTTTTTTGTGCTTTTCCAATCACCTGACTTGACCAAAGAAAGCGCTCATGTAATCAATTTTATTAGCTAACTATTCAACTTTACTCAAGTTGTGTAAGCAACGAAATGAAGAGTTGAAGCGGAGACTCAATTCGAAGGTGATGGGAAAGCGGACCGGAGCGTGGGAAGGATGCGATTAGTACGCAACTCACCCCAACCTCCTAGACCAGTTTGAGCTGGAAGTTGACACGTCAGGATTCGCAATAGGAGCAGTCCTACTACAAAAGAAGAATGATGGCAAGCGACACCTGATAGGATACTACTCAGCGACCCTAAGCAAAGCAGAAAGGAACTATGACATCTACAATCTGGAACTACTCGCAATCGTAAAAGCACTCAGACACTGGAGACCCCTGTTAGCCGGTTCACCACACAAAATCAAGGTATTCTCCAACCACATGAACCTCCAGTATTGGAAAGATCCACAAAAGATAAGCCAAAGGGTCGCCAGGGAAGTGCTCAAACTGATGGAATACAACTTCGAAATTCACCACATCCCAGGAAAGAACAACAGACGAGCAGATGCACTATCATGACAACCAGACTACGACCAAGGAGAAAACGACAACTGAGATGTCATAGTACTACCCAAAGATGTGTTTGTCCAAGCAACACAAGTCACAAGTGAGCAAGATCTGCCCCAAGACGAAGTCAAACTTCGATACTGGATAGACGCCCAAAACCTCAAAAAGGTAAAAGGTGTCTGGTACCGACAAGGCCAATGAGTCGTAACTGGTGACAAGTTCGAAAAAAGGAAGCTCACCATGAAACACCACGACTTGCCAATCCATGGACACCCAGGAATCAAACGGACACAACAACTTGTACAACGACAGTACTGGTGGCCCGAGGTAAATGAAAACGTCAAGGAATACGTGAAAGGATGTGCAGAGTGTCAGAGACACAAAGTCAACACAAGACTGATACATGCTGCCCTTAACCCCATCATCCCCATTCCTGACACAGCCCTGTTCAAAACCATAGCACTTGACTTCATAACCAAACTGCCTAAGTCTGACGAGTATGACTCCATACTCACCGTCACAGATCATGATTGTACAAAAGCCTCTATCTTCATCCCATGCATCAAAGAAATTACAGCAGACACTGCGGGCATTTCAGGATTTTGAGTTAGGTTTCATGCTGATTTAATAAAAATATTATTTCAAAAATGCTTACAAAATAAGCACATAAAATACTGTAATTGCATTTACAATGTAATCTACAATAAGTTGAGAATGAAAGCACACAATATATAATAATGGCATTTACAATGGATCTAGTCATATGATTTGCATGTATCCATTAATGTAATTCACAATGACTATAAACCATCCATCTTAGAGACATTGTGAGGTATATTCTCAATATTATTCACATAATATTAAGTGAATCACCAGGAATACATTTGACATGACACTTGATATCAAGACATTGTGACTCAATGGCTCTTGAAGTCAAGACTCTAGATAACAGGTCCTAGACTTCATGACACCACAGCAGTGGCATGCCGGGTAGTTAGCTTGCTGACTCAGTTGGGCAGCATGTGATCATCTCACATTTTCCGGTGTCATTCTTCCAATGTCATACTGGCACTCACCAGTCCTCACCTCACCAACCATCGGTCAATGCCTTCCCTCTCACTCCCTCTCTCTCTCTCTCTCTGTCTCCCCTTGCTCATTACTTCACTCATTTCATCCCATCTTCGTTGCAATGCCCACAGCGCTACTCTCAATATCTATCCCTTTGAAGCTGTCAAGACGCCTCGCCTTCGTCCATCACCTCGGCCATGCCATCCCTTTGTCTCTGGTGCGGTTTATCTTCTTGTTTACTCTACTGATCTATCACAATAGTGCACACACCCGCATTCACCACCTCTGTCTTGGATCCACCCCCTTGTTGATCAAGTTGATCTCTTGCCAGCCTTGTACTTTACCAACTCGTTTCGTGTTTCGAGCCTGTGTCTCATTACATCTCGTTTCTGTCCTATGCCACCTCCTGTCCCTTATCCCCATTTGCTCTATACTCCACCTTACCTTGCTCTTTCCTCTACATGCCTTAGCTTGGTAGCTAGAGGAATCTTTGTATTTAAGCCATGCACTTCTTGTTGAATAGACAGCGCTCGGCGGCCTCGGCAGCCCTAGCTTTCCCTTTTTCTTTGCGTGCTTATTCTGGAAGTTAGGCCCTACTGCAGGCACTCGAAGGATCAACTTGAAGCTCGCAGGTCTGATCTCGTCCCGTCCTTGTCCTCACTCACTCTTGCCCTCGTCCTCACTTGCTCTCGCCCCCATCCATTTACATTCGCACTGGCTCACGTCGATGCGAACGCTCTGGGCTCGGCTCTTCTCTCTTTTATATCTGGAATCCGCTCCGCTACAAACTCACACGGACTTGGCTCCGTACAACATGATTCTCTCTAAAACAGACAGGGCTGACTTGCCCTTCATTCAGTGTTTGTACAGACATCACGACTACTCTTTTCTGGCCACTTCCAACTCCACATACTGATACACCCAGTCCTTGCACAGCTTGTAAAATACCAGAAAAAAATAATATTCACTACATAGGATAAAATATCTACAGCTAGCTACATGAGTGTCCTGCCTACTGCTCCACTGTCCCTGCTGCCCGCTCTGCCCCTTTGTTGCCATTTCCACACTGTCCTGTTGTTGCACCTCCTCATCGACGTCGCCATAGCCTCCATGGTTGTCGTCGTTGATGTCACGATGTCGCCTCGCTGTTGTCATCACCTCACCATTGTGAACACATTGTCGCCTTCCTATTGTCTTCATCACTTGCGGCTTGCATGAATGCGCAGTCCTGCTGTGGTTGGATTGCTGTTATGAGCTTGCAAGGTGTGGAGGTGACAGTGGCGTAGTTGGGGAACCATGTGGGGTAGCGGCTTTGGCATCGACAATGGCGGGTGCTATGCCAGGGCAGCTATGTAGGCCTGCAATAATTGTCAGCGCCTAAATAATGGACTGATACTTATCTATTCCAGATTTACGGGTGTGACACCGCCGGCGGTGTTTTGTGAATACCGGCAAGCACATGCTGGGTTATATAAAGGTAATATGTTAGTTAGTGGGGTACAATGGGCGGACAGGTTCGGACTTCCAACCGTGTTTGATGACGTGTCAATGACTGGGGCAGTAGCGGCAAGGGTGGTGTTGGCGCAGTGGATGATCGTGGGATGCGGTGCCATGGCAGTCGGGTGGCAATGGGAAGTCCTGTGATCAGTACCATGGTCAGGAGGTAGTACAAAATAACATGCATGTAATCCGTTATGGGGGAGAATAGTGGGGCAAGTGGACTCAAAAAATGGAGGTGATGGCAGATGAACCAGTGGAGTGAATTTATTGTTTGCTACAGTGGTTTTCATATAACAATCGTCACCTCGGGACCATTTTTCATCCATGACCATACTGAATTGTTCAGTGTGATGAGCATGAGCACTGCTGTAGTGGTGCTGAGCTGAAACGATAGGATGTTGTGGATGTTGTGGAATATCAACTTTCTAGCAACACCGTCTCAGAGGTCAGAATAATGGGGCTGGGTGATGACAAATGCGATGTACCCTCTTCAACAGCCAGCTGGATGGTGCTGAAGTTGTCATCCTCATACGATGTCCCCCACTACCTTTGCGACATCCGGCCCACTCGTGCTCGCCCGTCAATGGGCCAATATCCACCATCTTCAGCGCTGGTGTGTTGTTGACTGTGGTAGCGGCACCAAACACATACATCAGAACAACAAACAAACAAGAAAAAAAATTGGTAGGTACTCACCTCCATTGGCAGTCATTGCTACAATGGCACCACGAGCCTGGGACACCCCACAATCACCATCTTTCCAGTGTGCTCAGGCTCACGTGCGCAAACATGCTCGCATTGCCCACGCAATCGCACGGTTGTCCCTTCTCCTCCTCCCCAAACCTGAACCCACTGTTGCTGCTACCGATGCTCAGGGTGTCAAGCTGGTGGAGGGAGACAGTATGCAGGACGATGTGGAGGAGTTCTGTGTGAGGTGGTCAGCTCGATGCCGCCGTCGTCATATGCTGTCGTGAACAATGGGCAACCCATGTGCAGCCACCCGAAATGAGATATAAATTAAATTAAAATGCCTTGGGCCTCGCTAGCGATCACGGGGTATATGTTTGCCTTTGTGAGTGGCAATCACATTGTTACAAATGGCGCCAAATCTAAGGGCCTTGCACAGGGTGAGAGATACAAACCGGAAAGAAGGGTAATGCAGGGACGATATGGGCAAGCTTGTTGACCATACAACTCTATGACAGTCTGCTTGTTTCACATGAGCCGGAAGCTCATCAATCTCAGAGGACCTGTGGTAATCCTTACCTGTGATGTGTGCTGTGGAACCTCTTGAATGACTGTACACCGAACCCAGTGAGTTCATGGATTTCTGAGTCATGCAGTCCCTGTAAGGCCAAGTCCTTGAGGTCACTGGAGTACCAGCAGTTCATCGTTGAGGATTTTCATTGAGGGTTTGGAAGGGACGGAAAGGGAATGAGGGCAGCACTGAGATGGCAAGTCACAAGCTGCCCTGAACATGACATGCATGACAGACAGCGCAGATAACTATTCCATAACCCCAATTTCTTGAGAATTTCCCGTCTACTTAACTATGAACCCTGCTCTTGAGTAGCTTGACAACCACTAGGCTATGCAAAATCTCAGGTGGAAATTGTTACAAAACCGCTGCAAGCCTTCCTCTATGGTGCTACACACAAGTTTATCATACAGTAGCGATGGTGAGTTATGACGATCAATTGTAATGAATGTAGTCCTTGCCACTGTTAGCACCAGGGCTAAAGGCGCTAAACACTCAGAAGCCTGCAGAGATCTATGATAAGCGTTTGGACTGGATCTGCGCACAGGGAACTTACGCAATCACATCGGAAGGATGGCCAAAAGTATATGGCTCTTCCTTTGGACACAATACATGTTTCAAGTAAAGAACCTCCCTGCTATCAAGCCATATTGGATTGTAGGCATTGATCGGAAGGCCTGGAGGTGCATGTAGCTTGTTGTGAATTTTCTGGGAACCAACACGGATGTGGGGGAGTGCACCACGCTTATTGACACTCCAACTCATAATATGGTGTCGGTGGTGCAGCTGGTCAAAGACTTTTAGCCAGCTATGCAAATCAGGGTGTTGCCAGTCAGGTTTGATAACCGTATATGTCAACTGATTCATGCTGGGATTAACAGCTGATTTGTTGGAAGACATCCCATCAGGTCCCAACGAGTCCAAAAAAGGTAGGTGCTTTCTTAGTGGATCATAGATTTTCGCGACACCACGGCATCATTGGAACAACTCCATCGTAGATGAGCAATTGTGCCACTTCCCAGCATAGAAAACTTACTTGGTACTTGCATTGCTGCCAGCTGTGTCTAGACTTTTCTATGGCTCTCTCTACCAGTGGGAGCTCCTCTCTTTTGTGGCGTGACTGTAGGCTCTTGACCCAGTTTGAAAATGCCTTCTCTATGGCTTTCCGCATCTCCTGTGTGTCGTCATACCCCATCTTCTCGATCAAGTGCTCAGCAAAAACACGGCCAGTGGCGACATTCCAGGGTGATTTTGGTTTCCCCACGATGTTGATCATGAAGTCAGTAGTCGTTGCATTGCAGGCTTTTGCACCATGACCTGTGTGCTCCCATTTGTCCATGAACACAGAAATCTGGGAGGGGTCGGGTGTGAGGCCATAAGGTGGATTATCCTTTAATAGAGAAGAGAGCTCAGTTCGGACCAATTTCTAGTGTTAGTGTAGAATCACATTGCACAGGTTGTTACAGAGGTACTGGAACTCACGGCTAGTGAATTCTTGTCTGCTTCACGCCAGAATGGGCTCCTTCCATGTCTCCCTTTCACCATATGACCGCCCCTGCCCCTGCTCCCATGAGTACGATCAGAGTTCTCCATAACCTCGTAAGGCGAACTGGCGGTGGTGGCATGACTTTCCTGCTGATAGCCTTTGGGCATCTAGGAATCAAAGGCAGGTCACCTACACGAACGGGCCATTAGAAAAGATCCACTTTCCCGATGTTGTTCCACTCTTTGACGATTTGATGATGCCTCTGGGGAAACCCGGGGGGGATGCGAAAGTAACGGCGACTGAGATGAAGGTGGCTGGGAGGGTCGCAAGGGCGTTCATCATGATGGGAGTAAGCCGACGTGGATGACAATAAGCAGACAATGGACAATGACAAGTTGAGAAAGGCGTGGGAATGCGGGAATGCTGCCATGATTACAGAAATCACAAATCACAAATAAGCGCCCAACCAGATAATAGTACTGTACTGTACTGTAAAATCCTTATGATTACATTTGACGTTCATTCAAGGATCATAAAAAATTTACTTCTCACCCTCGAGCCAACCTCCCTAATTGGCATCCCCCAGACTTCAAGCCCAACGCTAGCTTGTTCTCTGATTCCTGACTCGTGAGTTCTCTCTCATAGAATAAATGAAGTCAAGACAGTATGTGGCCCATGTGCGCTGCCACGGATGTTGCACGAACAGGTCAGGGTGAGAAGGAGAAAAGATAAAGATAAACGCATGAGCTGGGGAAGGAAGAATGCCAATCCGAGCGAGGCTTGCAGGCTAGTGCTGATGCACTGTTGACATGCACGTCTACGGTAGACCAGAGTGCTGACTTACGTATTAAAGCTATATTAAAGAGACAGGAGCGCACATATTGACACCAAATACAACCGTTTGTGTGGACTTGGTCGCTGCACAGAGTAACTCACCAGGAACATACCGACACCAACTCTCTACCAGACCATGCAAATGACTATGGAAATCGCCGTGTTCAAGTTGCAAGTGACGACGTAACATCTTGATAAATATGAAAGGGCAGGTGGTGTGGTGAGTGACAGACAAGAGTACAGTGCAGAATTGAAGGGATAGGCTGTGATGGCGATGTCAGATTCAGAACTACAGCGTTCCGATGTCACCAATTTATATGTTAACAGGAAAGTCAGTCACTGTGCTGTCCAATCCCAAGGTTCAATGCATTCATTTCCCAAAAATATTGGCCTGAAGCCGTAAAAAAGGAATGTAGCTGCAATGGGAGGAACCGAGGCACAGCCAAAGACGCAGGTGGTATTGTAGTCAGGTAGAGAAGACAATAATCTAGGAGGCAGCAGGTCAGGCCAGCAGTGAGAGCATGGCCGGCAGTCCGCAAGCCTGAGGTGGACTCGGAAGCGAGGCAATGAAGGCAGTGGCCTACTCTTGCGCATTCTGTACTCAGGCCGTCATTTCTGATGATTTTCTCCTTGATTCTCTCACCACCATCCAGTCCTTCTACTCGCCCCTGCTGACTGCTCTTTCTAGGAGTAGACACTAGAGCTCATGACCACATTCAAAGTGTTTACATGCCTACATGCGAACGTGCTTACGTAGAAAATACGTACTTGTAGGCGGTTGGAGCTATCGTGATGACTAAGACTAGGAGAACCATCATGAATGGAAGCCCAGGTGCATACATCCTATGTTCTCCTGCCATGGAAACTTCCAGACCCAGCTGAATGCACTCGCGACGGAGAGACCTCAGGCTGTCACTATGTCCAACCCCCAGATGCTTTTCCAGCTCCATCATGCGCTGTAAAAGCGACTGAAACCTAGTGTGGTACTGCACACTCTCGGTATCGACCTGTTGACGCAAAACATAGAAAGCATCAGGGGTTAGTGCCAGTTCGTCCACCACCTGCATTGTTACATCGTGGTTGATGTGGGCCTGAGAAATGACACTATCGCCTCTGTGAACTTTTGATAGTCAGACAAATCTGGGTTGGAGTTAAATATGTGCAGAGAGGGAAAAGCGCACCACTGGCAACAACAGGGATATGACCCTGGGACTCGGCACTTTGCTTCTCTGAGTCAGGTCCCGTGCGTGGAGTCGCGTCTCTTGAAAGATTAAGAACCTTGGTACGTAGTCAGATTGGCAAACTGTGCTGCAGGCTTCCTACCGTGTTCAGGTCACCACTCTGGATACTTCCTGTCATCACACACATTACGGACACTGGGCCTGGGTCTTCCGATATCTGCAGGGCCTCCACGATACGATGTCCTGTGGCTTGCAAGAAATGAGGGAGAGAGATACTCTCAGTGGGCTCATGGCTTGAGATAATATCCGTGAGTTATACATATTCCCAACTAGCGAGGATTTGAACGGCAGTGCTACAGACCTGTTTTCGGTTTTTGCTGCTGGGTGGACATCCGACTTAGTAGACAGGTGCACCGCCATTGTCGCTGCGACAGCCAGGGGATAACCGGAAGGATTCAAGTTTGGGGCTATGAACACTATAGTACCATACCTAGGTGACTAGTGAGGGATGTTTTATACCAGTATCGGAGTCATGGCATCACGAACAATCGGTCGGTCAGACCATGTGCTATTGTTCGCCCACTTTCAGCTCCATGTATTCTGGTAATTATTTCTGAATGGTAGGTGTCGTTATCTTGCTGAGTGTCGCCCAATACCTTTTTTTGATGAGCACCAAACTGATCGAATTCTAGCTATTCATTAAATAATACCTTCTAAGCATGCTGCATGTCTAAGCCAAGTGAAAGAGACAAATAGCCATGTGACTGGGATTCAAACAATGTGTTGTGAGCACCAGTCATCAAGAAATACAGGGATCTGATTTCCAAGTGATCTAGCTGTAAATGCCAAACATTTAGTAGGAGAACAATGGATCCCTTGGTCTGGTGACATTCCACTTGTGCTTTGAAATAGATATCAATGGAATGCGTGAACACGATGACATTAAGCAGAATGGAAAAACCATGTTCTGGGGCCAAGACACTTGTCTGTGAGGAGGGCCACCCAGTGCCAGTGGTAGCCCCAAATAATTGGTTGCCTTATGCTAGACCACTGGCAGCACCTCACCCCGGTGTCCCGGGACATGTATCTAAGACAAAGTGTAACTTGAAAAGGAGGCTGTTAGGCGTTTGGAGGGCCCAAAATAAATAGGTACGGATACACGAGTTGGAAAGATAACATAATGGATTGCTTGTATATGTGAAGTGCGACCGGTCATGATCACGCGGCGCGTACCTGAGCAAAGAGATTATTTAATCGGGCCCCTGATTTTCCATTACTTCCCTCGGGTCAATCCTCATACATATGTGCAGCTGCCCCATTCAGTTGTCGGCTCGGCATCTTCGGTGTGCATGAAGGACACCCGCATATGCTGATGGTTAGGAATTCCCAGACATGAGTCCTTTTGTTCTGCAGTTCAGAATGTGAAACACACTTGGCCCATAGGAAGGATATGCAGCACTTGCTGACCATCTATCTGCAGAGGTGTTACTGCAGCATGCGGGATAATGCTGGGGGATTGAATGATGGCTGGTGGCGCAACCTCCCTTTGACACAAAAAGCCCCCAGCAAATCCAAATCTTCTGTACATTTGATCCATGTTGTTGAATTGCGAATCAGTTTGAAGGGTGACATACGGTCGCACACACACGTAAATGGGTGGATGGTGTGGTTGGGCTGGGGTGGCTATAGAGTGAGCAATCTGAGCCTGGGAATTGAAGATATAAATGATCTGGCCAGACTCTAGTGGGCGTGCTGATCCTGGAGATCGGAACAGGATGTGGCTGTTGCATGCTTGACAGGTCGCCGTTGAGTACTCAACACCTCTAAGAGAGAACTTGTCCAGCATATTGACCTTGGGAGATATTGTGCCATCGGGATGGCTATCTGTGGTGCTCATAATGTTATTTGTAGCTTAAGCGTGCTAATCTGTGCTGTTCTGTGACTGTACAACGCTCCAAGCGGAGTTACCTTATTTAGATATGCTTAGTCAGGTTGGTATATCCTGCAGAGGACGGAAAATATCCCTTTAGTCTTATATCCTCCTCTGCAGGTGAGTACTTAGTTTTAGTTTAATCAATATAGTCTTATATCCTCCTCTGCAGTCCCCTTGTGTCCTCTGTGACTCAAGGGCCCTCTATAGGTCGCACTTTGACACATAACTCCATGGTACTCTCCCTTCATAAAGTCTAGGAATGCAGCTAGCATGTTATCGGGAAGAGTTGATTCGCATAAACGTGTCTCATCATATGCGATGTATGGCTCCTGGTCTGTGAGGTGCACTGCATTGACCATATGGGCCAGGCACGTCCCACGGACATCCTCGGCAAGAACAGCCTTGTATACTTCAGTAAGGTTGCCAATGTGTGAACGCACTTCGCTGTTGTCTGAAAGGAGTGCCTGCAAATTTGCCTCCCTCATGGAGCTACACATGAATGTTGACTCAAGCTTGCCTAGTTGGGATGGCTGTGAGCAAATCATGCCTTCAGAGCTGTAGTAAAACTATGAACTGAGCTTCATGTTATGGTTTTTGCTCTGCATAGAGTGTATATATCACTCATAGAATGCCGCACTGTGCGTGTGTCCGGGCCCAAATCCTCTGAGGACATCACCGTAATGCAATGCGGCATGATGGACAGGTTTCACCTTCATGAGCTTGTATAACGACTTGAATGTTGTCATGTAACGAAGAATGTAATAGTCGTATAACTTGATCTCTTTCTTGGAGACCGAGCATAAGTTAGCAATCTGAACTGCGTGCACTAAATCCATGAAGTTTTCAAGTTTGTTTTTCTGATCCTCGGGTGCGCCATCTCCTCCCCATAGTCTGATTAAAGTTATGGGGAGGTGGACTGTACAAATGACTCACCAGTTGTTTGTGCTCAACTTTCCTCGTGCCGCAGTGCCCCAGTTGTGGGGAACTGTTGTAACCCAAGATGGAAGCTCGGTGAGGGCCATGTCTTCCCAAATAGCCTCCATGACGTCCTTTCCGAGAATTGTGCCAGAAGTGAGGGAAGTGAGCTTTCATTTCTGCACAGGGTTTTCTAGCGGGACGTTCCTTGGGACGTTTGCCTCTACCTAGGGGGAAATGAGGTCAGGTGCTCCACTGAATGCGTCACAGACGTACCCAAGCAGTGGCTGCAGCATACAACTCATCCTTGGTGCAAAGCCTACTGAGCTCGTCTTGGGACATTCGACAGAAATCACGACAAACAAATTGAAGCATGGCTTTTTTTGCACGCAACACTGTATTTGCAGCAGCACGGTTGACAAGCTGTTGTGTACACTTGTTTATATCCATCTGCTTGTCTGCCGTGGGGATTCTTTCCTCAGACATGGCATGAACTGATGCAAGCTAAGAGAGGGTCAGGTTGCGCATATAGCCTGATCAAATTACTACCAGACACACCGAGTCGTCAGTGGCAACACCCCCCTCATGGACACCTCGGGTTTCTTCACCTTCAGTATCGGTTTGAGTGCCTGAATAAACAGCAGAAGCAGAAACACATGTCCGCCCAGAGGTGAAAGTGTTGGGTGGTCAGATTGCATCAGGTGAGACTGTCTGCCGCTGTGCCCAACATGGCTCTTCATTGAGTCCATTAACTCACACAGAAAGCCACCTACCCATTCAGCAATTGCTTCAGCTAATTGCTGTTTATTGCCTGCACAATGCAAGTCGTGGTCGCTGCAGATATGCCAGAGAATTTCATGAGCGCAGCCTCTTCCATTGAGCTGCTCTTGAAGGCACTCTAGGTTTTGAGTCATACGAATGATCTCGTACTACTTCTCCAACTCGGCGTCCGGGGGTCTTGGGATGTCCTTAGAGGCCAGTGAAAATGTGCCATCGCCACTTGGAGCAGAGACACCAATCCCCCAAACCTGTCGACAGTGAGTCTGGAACAACCCCGCATCAAAGACGTGCATGGGTTCGATGGCCGTAAACAGGATGGGATTCCAATAGGGAAGTCTGAGAAGTGGGGACCACCTTATGCCATGTTTTCTGAAAAGAGTCTCTTGTTCATCAAGACCTTTGGCATCTCGCCATTGCTTTGCCAGCTGGATGTGTTCAACAACGTCCCGCAGCGGCCATGTGTCTCTGTCAAGGTTTTCTATCTCTTGAATCCTTAGGTTACAGCACGTGCAGAATCGCGTTGCCGTTGGGCTCGCAAACCTGCCGGCCCTGTTATTTGTAGCTTAAGCGTGCTAATCTGTGCTGTTCTGTGACTGTACAACGCTCCAAGCGGAGTTACCTTATTTAGATATGCTTAGTCAGGTTGGTATATCCTGCAGAGGACGGAAAATATGCCTTTAGTCTTATATCCTCCTCTGCAGGTGAGTACTTAGTTTTAGTTTAATCAATATAGTCTTATATCCTCCTCTGCAGTCCCCTTGTGTCCTCTGTGACTCAAGGGCCCTCTATAGGTCGCACTTTGACAGGTTATGGGCCCTGCCCTGCGCCTTAACTGATCTTTGCTGTCATTACTGCTGCTCCCATCGCCTTGGCTCATTCTCAGCTCTTCACACTCATTCCAATCATCTCCTCTCATTTCCAAGTCTTCCTCTCATCATAATCACACCATTCCTTCCCACTCCGTCGTTCTCACCACATTCATCATGTCCATATCCAATGACTCATCAGTCTCGTCTCAGTCGCCTCCAGAAGCCCCACAGTCCGCCTCAGCTGCATCAGCAAGTGCTCTCCTTTCGAGTCTTCAGGTCGACTCCCACACTTCCTGGAATGCAGACACTGGTGCCTCAGCTCATATGACATTCCATCGTCATTGGATGCGCAATTTGAAGCCACATCGTGTCCAAATTCGGCTTGCTGACGGGTCTGTGGTCTATTCTGAAGGGGTGGGGTCTGTCCGGTTCAATCCTGTGGTCAATGGTAAAGAAATGCCACCCCTGGAGCTCACAAATGTGCTATATGTCCCTGCTCTCTGCAACAACCTGCTCTCTGTCCTATATCTCACTCTCCATCGCCGCTTCTTCGTCTCCATTGAGAGGGACACCCTACACTTCATCAGGGACAACAAGATTGCCTTCCAAGCCAAGATTGGACCCTCAAATGCTGCATATATTGTTGGGGACACCATTCCAGTGGAGCAGTTCGCCTCATTGTCATCTGCAACCACCCTCCCATTGGACTGGGACCTCTGGCATCGTCGCCTCTGCCACCATCACTTGGCAGGCATCAAGAAGCTGCTCTCAGGCGACCTGGTGACTGGTTTCAAGCTTGATTCACAAGCCACCCCTGATCCAGTATGCGAAGCCTGTAAGGCTGGCAAGATGCATGCAGATCCCTTTCCATCTTCGACCTCTAGAGCCTCAAAACCACTTCAGCTAGTCCACAGCGACGTCCATGGCCCTGTGAAGGTGCCCACACATCAAGGGTATCGCTACTGGGTCACTTTCATCGATGACTTCTCTCGCTTCAAGGCTGTTTACCTGCTGAAGCGAAAGTCTGAGACCTTTGCTGCATTCAAACAGTTCAAGGCTTGGGCTGAGAATCTCACTGGAGCGAAACTGGGCACTCTGAGGGATGATAAGGGTGGGGAGTACATGTCTGGCGAGTTCGAAGCGTTCTGCATCGACCATGGCATCCAGAGGCAGCACACTGTCAGGAATCGCCCTCAGCAGAATGGCGTAGCTGAGAGGGCGAACAGGACGATGGAGGAAGGCATTATCTCGATGCTGCATGAGTCTGGCATGCCCACAGTCTTCTGGGGCGAAGCTCTTGCTACATTCATTCACACAAGCAACAGACTAGTCACATCAGCGCTCCCAGACAGCACACCCTATCAGGCATTCAATGGGAGCAAGCCAGATCTGTCTAGGCTTCGTGTCTGGGGCTGCACTGCCTATGTGCTCATCCAGAGGGACAAGCGTCCACTTGGGAGCCTTGGATCGCACATGGAGAAGTGTGTATTCATTGGATACCCTCAGGGCTACAAGGGATGGAAGTTCTACAACCCTGTGACCAAGAAGGTGGTCATTTCAGAGAGAGCTGACTTTGATGAGCGCTTTTTCATGCTCCAGCCTCACTCTGTACCCCACCTACCTCCCCCTCGTCCCAATTCTCTGCTTGAGACGCCACCTACCTTCATATCACTCCCAGACATCTCAGACGATGTCCTGGACGCTCCATCTGACTCACAGATGCCAGATCATGGGGGAGATGGGTCTACTAATTCTGATCTGCCCTCTGTTCCTCTCATTTCGCCTCCAAGCGTCACTCCAGTGCCTGCTCACTCAAAGACACCTCCATCCATCTATCACTCACTTCCTCCTTCATCTTCTTCGCCTTCAACCCCTCCAGCTCGCCATCCTCATCATCCTCCTGCTACCCCTCGTCCTCAGCGCCTCAGACGTCCCAGAGATGAGTGGCTGCCAGAGCAATGGGCTGTTCCAGATCGCTACAAGCAGCCAAGGGAACCAACACCAGCAGTGGTCTCTTCAGACGAAGATGATGACTCTGATGATCCCCTTGACATCATCCAAGCTGGTGTGGCATCTACAGCCGAGCCTACGTCTTATAGGCAGTCGCAGCAACGCTCTGATGCAGATCTGTGGCATAAGGCATGTGAGGAAGAGATGGAGGCCCACAAGCTCAATGGCACTTGGGAGGTCGTCAAGTTGCCACCTGGGAAGCGTGCAATTGGCTCTAGATGGTTCATGAAGGTCAAGCATAATGCTGACGGCTCCCTGGACCGGTACAAGGCGAGATTGGTTGCCAAGGGCTATTCTCAGCGTCCTGGCTTCGATTTCAAGGAGACCTTCGCTCCTACTGTTCGCTATTCCACCATTCGCATTGTCCTAGCCTT
Organism: Lactarius sanguifluus; assembly: GCA_021527775.1. Taxonomy (NCBI): domain Eukaryota; kingdom Fungi; phylum Basidiomycota; class Agaricomycetes; order Russulales; family Russulaceae; genus Lactarius; species Lactarius sanguifluus. The sequence continues at coordinate 68,733 of JAKEYF010000206.1, read as the reverse complement.
GGCTGCTCTTGAAGACCTTGAACTTCGCTCCATTGACATTTCCCATGCATATCTCAATGGCACTCTGGAGGAAGAGATCTACATGCTGCAGCCTGAGGGATTTGAAGTAGGCGGTCCAGATCATGTCTGCAGGCTGAGAAAGTCGTTATATGGCTTGAAGCAAGCAGGCAGGGTCTGGAACAAGACCCTTCACTCTGTGCTTGCCTCTATTGGCTTCAATCGCGTCCAATCCGACCATGGGCTGTACATCTACCTCAGGGACGATGTGAGGATCCTGATGCCTGTGTTTGTCGATGATATCACGCTTGCCTGCAAGGATGGAGCCAAGATTGATTCAGTGGTCCAAGAATTGTCCAGTCACTTCAAACTGCGAGATCTTGGCCCTACCACTCAGCTACTCGGCCTGGAAATCATCAGAGATCGTCCCAATCGCACTCTCTCCATCTCCCAGAGCCAATACATCTCTAATCTCCTTCAAGAGCATGGTCTCAGTGATTCCAAGCCTGTCTCGACTCCTCTCAACCCTGGCACACGTCTCTCCACCTCCATGCGTCCCCAGAACGATGCAGAAGCCTCAGAAATGCGCCAGTACCCTTACATCTCTGTTGTAGGCTGCCTGATGTATCTGGCAGTCACCACAAGGCCAGACATCGCCTATGCTGCCGGAGTTCTTGCCAGATTCAACTCCAATCCTGGCCTGGCTCATTGGCAAGCTGCCAAGCATGTGCTTCGCTATTTGAAGGGCACAATTGACTACAAGCTTGTCTACAAGCCATCCACTTCGCCTGAGCCCTTCATCACTTACTCAGATGCTGATCATGGTGGTAACCCGGACAATGGCAAGTCCACTGGTGGATATGTGGTCAAGATTGGGTCTGGAGCGGTCTCATGGAGCTCCAAGCTGCAGCCCTTGGTTGCCTTGTCCACAACTGAAGCAGAGCACATCTCTGCTGTTGAGGCGGGCAAGGAGATCCTGTGGATGCGTCAGTTCATGGGGGAGCTTGGCTACAACATCTCTGGCCCTTCACTGCTGAGGATGGACAATCAATCGGCCATTGCAGTGAGCAAGAACCCAGAGCACCACAGCAAGATGAAGCACCTCTCCCTTCGCCTATTCTGGCTGAGGGATGCTGTTCAGGACGGTCTAATCACTCCTAGCTTTGTGACAACTCAGGAGATGGCTGCTGACATCTTCACGAAGGCTCTTGATCGGTTCAAGGTGCAGAAGTGCGCCACAATGCTTGGTTTGTCTAATTCATGATTTGGAGCCCTGCACAGTCATGGGGGAGTGTTATTTGTAGCTTAAGCGTGCTAATCTGTGCTGTTCTGTGACTGTACAACGCTCCAAGCGGAGTTACCTTATTTAGATATGCTTAGTCAGGTTGGTATATCCTGCAGAGGACGGAAAATATCCCTTTAGTCTTATATCCTCCTCTGCAGGTGAGTACTTAGTTTTAGTTTAATCAATATAGTCTTATATCCTCCTCTGCAGTCCCCTTGTGTCCTCTGTGACTCAAGGGCCCTCTATAGGTCGCACTTTGACAGGCCCACCGTGCAGCCAGCATATCTGAAACAATGGGAACAAGTATTGCGCGAACCCAGCAGCCTTCTCTGTGCCTCACCGTTCGAGAATACCAGACACCAGGGTCAAAGAACTCTAGCAAGACCTCAACAAGAAGATCAAGGCTGTGATTTATGTCCGAAAGTGAAGGCTTCTTCGGCCCTGGAATCGTACCAGTGAGGAACATGTTTTCTGGATGGTATCGAAGGTGGGAAGGGAGGTTGAGTAAGATCAGCCAGATCGCAGTCGATGAGACTGTTTGTTTCGCCTCTTTCATGTGATATGGGTTAAAGCTATCCATCGAGAATGAAAATGCCAAGCGCGTTTCGTCCGTTGGCCCTGGGAGAAACCGTTCACCTTCTTTCAGGAGAATCCGGCACAGGTGTTGTGCATCCCACATATCCTCCATGTAGTCTTTCCGGGGTCTCCGAAAGGCTGTGAACACGTGTTCCTCAATAGGTGGCTGGGAGAGCACCCATCCAATCCAATGCTTCAGATCTTGCATCTCGTACTTGCACCTCAGAACGGCGTAAGTCTTTCCATTAGCAACAATGGAGTGGAACAAGGGTTCACCACAGGCAGGGCCTGTGTGGACACAGTGGTGTGTGCAGCGAACTGGCACAGAAGTCACTGGTTGCACGTCTTCTGAAATATCGCCATCGGCATTCTCCATAGGGTGGTGGTGATGATTGTCGAAAGTAGGTGCCTTCCTTTTTTTTGTCTCAACAATCGAATACCCATAAAGGCAGTAGCACAAAGGGCAGCAGACATACGTGCAGGTGATAGGATCGAGAGAATACATTGTGAGAAGTCTTCTTGGGTCTTTTGGGACTTCGCTTGCCAATGAATGAAGAGACACCTCGCTTCTTAAGATACTCCTCATTCCAGCCAGTAGAACAGCTGCTCCACGGCGGGGAAGGCAGAATAGAATATACATAACCAAAGTGGTCACGTAGATAGCAAGAATTGTTGTGTTAGTAGGATGTCTCATAGCAAAGTAGCTTTCTAGGGTTCCATCAGTCACGGCAGCATCAAGCAGAAAAGCAAATATACCTGTATTGACCATAGCATCCTTGATGTTCCGCTTACTCCACTGGCCTGACCATTCAATCTCTTTCAAACCATTTATCCTGACCAACTCTTGCAGGACCTGGTCTTCCATGTCCTCCTTTGCGTCAGTAGATTCCATCGACTCAAGCGTGTCCAGGATGTCACAGAGCCGATTTTCGTGCTCCAGATAGACTCAGTTCTTGGACGTCAGCCTTAAAGCATACAGACCAGTATTTGGACGCCAAAGCTGACCAGGATGCTGGATCTGGTAAGGACTGACCTCGATGGGGTCTTTAATGAATTCCAAAGAGTCGACGTTGGGCATCCACGTAGAATGTGCTGAAAGCTCGGCATCTGTGATGGAGAGGAAGTCCATGTGAGTTGAGGTTTCAAGAATTGGTGTACCCATCAGTGAGAAGATATAGTACACACACAACTTGAATAAGCCTGATGTAAGTAGTGTTTGAAAGTCCGGTCCGGTCCGGTTTTTTTCCCTTTTTTGGAAGAACTGGGACCGCAACCGATCCATCAGTTCACCTCCTTTGCCCAAAACCGGACCGAACCAACACAAGTCGGTCCTACCCGGTTGGGCAATTTCCCAAAGACTGGTTTAATCAGTCTGAACCGACTCATCCTGAGTCGGTCCCAACCCCACAAAGACCGACTGGGACCGATGAGATTCACCAAAAGAATGAGTCTATCTACTACAAAGTACTAACTACTACAACTACTATGTAAGGACATGGCCCACAGATGCGTCTGCAAGGTGCATGGCGCCGCCCGCCGCCACCTCCACCTTCGCGTCATCGCCACGGCCGTTGTCTTCATCGGCGTGTTGGTGGTGGTTGCAGTTCTTGGGCCTGCGCTTGCCGACTTCCTGCCGCCGCTGCTATCATCGCTGTTGTCGCATCGTCGCCGTTGTCGTTGTTGCATCGTTGCCATTGTCATTGTCGCAGCCGTTGTCGTCACCAACGTGGTGGTGGTCGTAGGGAGGTGCAGGTGACTTGGGGCTGCGGTCACCAACTTCCCGCCGCCACCATCGTTGCCTTGTCGTCGTCGGCGTGGTGGTCGTGGTTGGTGGCACATGCAGGTTGGGGCTGCGTTGGCCGACTGCCTGTCATGACTGTCAGCGTTGTCGTCGTTAGCATTGTCGTGATTGTCATCACCGTCACGGCATCACCGCGCCCTTTGCAGTCGTCAGAGTTGTGGCCGCCGTCTTCATCGTTGCAACTGTAGTCATTGGCAGGGTGGTGGTCGCAGTCGGTTGCGCCGGATTGGCCACTCCCGCCGTTGTTGTTGTTGCCATAGTTGGGGCCGAGGCGATTGGACTTGCGTAACTTGAAGTGGAACAGCGACAATGCTGGGCTCGAGGACAGTTCAGTGAGAAGCGGTTTAGCTGCCGCCGTAGTTGGAGGGTTATGTACCTCGGGGCTGTGTTGGGGGCGTGCCCACTGTCGTTGTCGTGGGTGGCGGCTTGAGGCTGCACTGGAGAGCTTGCCACCGCAACGCTGTAGGTCTGGTTGTATGTTGAATGTTTGAGTCATCTAGCAGAGAGAGGAGGGTGGTGTGAGTATATGAAGATGCGAGTAAAAAAAAGGTGATGCATCGCTGGGATGCATCGTCACACCAAGTCGTCGCCGTGGTCACTGCAGGTCCAGTGCAGGCCTAGAACCACTTCTGCTGCCGCCACCGCTACTGAGGTCATCGTTGTGGTTGTTGAAGTTCTGCCACCAGCGGCTGCGAGTACACGGGTTGGAAGTTGAAGACAACCCACCAAAGACCGGTTGAGACCGGCCCCAACCGGTCCTGTGGCACGCGTTGAATTTCCAGGAACTGCAACTGGACCACAACCAGGTCACCTCTGGAGCACATGGACTGCAACCGCAGGTCCGGTTGCAGCCGGTTGCAGTCCGGTCCAGTTCCGGTTTTTTTGCAGTTCATGAGACTGGACTTTTAAACACTAGATGTAAGCCATTTGCTTTTTTGCTCCCTGTCCCAAGTCTTGTCCATTGTCTCAACGTACGCGTGATGCCTGATGTTGGAGGGAGATAAGATAAGCGACTGCCCAACTGGGCAGTCCAGACTAGAGATAGTCGAGATCTTGTGGGGTTCCCCCCCTGGAAGCACCATCTGGATTGTGGTAATGTCATGAACTTAGTCCACCAAGCTCGTATAATGCAGGTTAAGGGGGGTACATAATGCTTGTGACGTACATATTTTTGGGTGTATATTCGGGTGTATTCTGTCTGAGTCACCAATCAAGATTTTTGTGAGATCAATCAATACGTGATCCCACAGTGTTCTCCACCATTAGCGATACCGTATAACTTAGACTATAGGAAAGACAGGCTCTAATTGGGGTCCAGAGGAGTGACTGCTTCTCTAGATTCACTGACTATGAATCCTTGATTATTTCTCGTCTTGGAAGCGAGGGTAGTGCCCTCTGTCTCCTCTCCCCACTCCACTGGATTAAGGCACCAAGCCCCTGGATGATATGATTCGTTTTGATATTTCTATAGTTGGCTCATAGATAGTAATGGGATGGATGTCCGGCCGTCCTTGCTGGGCCATCTGTTCATGTTCTCCTTGGTTTCCTGGTGCGCACGAAGTGGTGTACTGTGATCCAGTGGTTCAGCTGATGTTTCCATTGTAACTTGTACATTTCGAGTTTGTGCACATGTGCTTCTTGGTCTACATGAGCCTTTGAGGCTGCTCATACATCAGGTTCACTACCTCTATCATCCCCACCCGCTTTCTCCAATGCCCGAGGATGGAGAAATACTTCGACAATTGGGATGTCAAGTGATCAGACTACCATTGGTGGAGACGGATACATATCTTACATAGTGATGTCTTTAGTCCCAATTGTTGCACAAGGGTCCACATCATCGTGTAAGGACGTTGTAGAAGTGGCTATTCGAGAATCTGCAAGTACATGGTGAGGAGAAACCATCAGACAGAGAAGACGACCCTTTGCTGCTGTTCACAAGGGTATCATTCACGTTTTCCAGATTCTCTTGCACTCAACATAGGAGAGGAGAGGGGGGTAGGGAAGGAGATAAAAATGATATCACAACGAGAGCGGAGCTATGTGAGATTGATCGGCACGCTACGGCAAGTCACAGTGAGATGTTCAAGGAAACAACACTGAACCTACCTGCATCTAGCAGCGGTGCGTACCCGGTACAATACGTTGAATCCGAGTGCAGTCCCACCCAGTCAGATCGCGGTGAGAAAGCTGCTTGCATAGGTGCGCAATGTCAATGCTGTAATGGTAGCTCAGCCTCTGAGCATGAAACTGGCCATTTCCCTTGTCAAAGTGCGACCTATAGAGGGCCCTTGAGTCACAGAGGACACAAGGGGACTGCAGAGGAGGATATAAGACTATATTGATTAAGGTAAAACTAAGTACTCACCTGCAGAGGAGGATATAAGCTAAAGGGATATTTTCCGTCCTCTGCAGGATATACCAACCTGACTAAGCATATCTAAATAAGGTAACTCTGCTTGGAGCGTTGTACAGTCACAGAACAGCACAGATTAGCACGCTTAAGCTACAAATAACACTCCCCATGACTGTGCAGGGCTCCAAATCATTAATTAGACAAACCAAGCATTGTGGCACACTTCTGCACCTTGAACCGATCAAGAGCCTTCGTGAAGATGTCAGCAGCCATCTCCTGAGTTGTCACAAAGCTAGGAGTGATGAGACCGTCCTGAACAGCATCCCTCAGCCAAAATAGGCGAAGGGAGAGGTGCTTCATCCTGCTGTGGTGCTCTGGGTTCTTGCTCACTGCAATGGCCGATTGATTGTCCATTCTCAGCAGTGAGGGGCCAGAGATGCTGTAGCCAAGCTCCCCCATGAACTGACGCATCCAGAGGATCTCCTTGCCCGCCTCAACAGCAGTGATGTGCTCTGCTTCAGTTGTGGACAAGGCAACCAAGGGCTGCAGCTTGGAGCTCCAAGACACCGCTCCAGACCCAATCTTGACCACATATCCACCAGTGGACTTGCCATTGTCCGGGTTACCACCATGATCAGCATCTGAGTAAGTGATGAATGGCTCAGGTGAAGTGGAAGGCTTGTAGACAAGCTTGTAGTCAATTGTGCCCTTCAGATAGCGAAGCACATGCTTGGCAGCTTGCCAGTGAGCCAGGCCAGGATTGGAGTTGAATCTGGCAAGAACTCCGGCCGCATAGGCGATGTCTGGCCTTGTGGTGACTGCCAGATACATCAGGCAGCCTACAACAGAGATGTAGGGGTGCTGGTGCATTTCTGAGGCTTCTGCATCGGTCTGGGGACACATGGAGGTGGATAGACGCGTGCCAGGGTTGAGAGGAGTCAAGACAGGCTTGGAATCGCTGAGACCATACTCCTGAAGGAGATTGGAGATGTATTGGCTCTGGGAGATGGAGAGAGTGCGATTAGGACGATCTCTGATGATTTCCAGGCCGAGTAGCTGAGTGGTAGGGCCAAGATCTCGCAGTTTGAAGTGACTGGACAATTCTTGGACAACTGAATCAATCTTGGCTCCATCCTTGCAGGCAAGCGTGATATCATCAACAAACACAGGCATCAGGATCCTCAGTGTTGAATTCGTGGGACCTCAATGGCCCAATGGGGAACAGCCCAATGGGGAAATAGCCCAAAGGGGAACACGGCCCAAAGGGGAAAGTGTGGGTCCACACAAGAAAATGACCAGACTGGGGTTTGAACCCAGGACCTCCCGGATATATACTGGGTGCTCTAAACCACTGAGCTATATGGCCCTGAGTACAGGGTGTTGGTTTCACAATCATATCAACCATGACAGATTGCTTATCCAACACTCAGATCGTCCCTGAGGTAGATATAGAGCCCATGGTCGGATTGGACGCGTTTGAAGCCAATAGATGCGAGCACAGAGTGTAGGGTCTTGTTCCAGACCCTGCCTGCTTGCTTCAAGCCATATAACGACTTTCTCAGCCTACAGACATGATCTGGACCGCCCACTTCAAATCCCTCAGGCTGCAGCATGTAGATCTCTTCCTCAAGAGTGCCATTGAGATATGCATGAGAGATGTCAATGGAGCGAAGTTCAAGGTCTTCCAGAGCAGCCAAGGCAAGGACAATGCGAATGGTGGAATAGCGAACAGTAGGAGCGAAGGTCTCCTTGAAATCGAAGCCAGGACGCTGAGAATAGCCCTTGGCAACCAATCTCGCCTTGTACCGGTCCAGGGACCCGTCAGCATTGTGCTTGACCTTCATGAACCATCTGGAGCCAATTGCACGCTTCCCAGGCGGCAGCTTGACGATCTCCCAAGTGCCATTGAGCTTGTGGGCCTCCATCTCTTCCTCACATGCCTTGTGCCACAGATCTCCATCAGAGCGTTGCTGCGACTGCCTATAAGATGTAGGCTCAGCTGTAGATGCTGCACCAGCTTGGATGATGTCAAGGGGATCATCAGAGTCATCATCTTCGTCTGAAGAGACCACTGCTGGTGTTGGCTCCCTTGGCTGCTTGTAGCGATCTGGAACGGCCCATTGCTCTGGCAGCCACTCATCTCTGGGACGTCTGAGGCGCTGAGGACGAGGAGCAGCAGGAGGATGATGGAGATGGCGAGCTGGAGGGGTTGAAGGCAATGAAGATGAAGGGGGAAGTGAGTGATAGATGGATGGAGGTGTCTGTGAGTGAGCAGGCACTGGAGCAACGCTTGGAGGCGAAATGAGAGGAACAGAGGGCAGATCAGAATTAGTAGACCCATCTCCCCCATGATCTGGTGTCTGTGAGTCAGATGGAGCGTCCAGGACATCGTCTGAGATGTCTGGGAGTGAAATGAAGGTAGGTGGCGTCTCAAGCAGAGAATTGGGACGAGGGGGAGGCAGGTGGGGTACAGAGTGAGGCTGGAGCATGAAAAAGCGCTCATCAAAGTCAGCTCTCTCTGAAATGACCACCTTCTTGGTCACAGGGTTGTAGAACTTCCATCCCTTGTAGCCCTGAGGGTATCCAATGAATACACACTTCTCCATGTGCGATCCAAGGCTCCCAAGTGGACGCTTGTCCCTCTGGATGAGCACATAGGCAGTGCAGCCCCAGACACGAAGCCTAGAGAGATCTGGCTTGCTCCCATTGAATGCCTGATAGGGTGTGCTGTCTGGGAGCGCTGATGTGACTAGTCTGTTGCTTGTGTGAATGGATGTAGCAAGAGCTTTGCCCCAGAAGACTGTGGGCATCCCAGATTCATACAGCATCGAGATAATGCCTTCCTCCATCGTCCTGTTCGCCCTCTCAGCTACTCCATTCTGCTGAGGGCGATTCCTGACAGTGTGCTGCCTCTGGATGCCATGGTCAATGCAGAATGCTTCGAACTCGCCAGACATGTACTCCCCACCCTTATCATCCCTCAGAGTGCCCAGTTTCGCTCCAGTGAGATTCTCAGCCCAAGCCTTGAACTGTTTGAAGGCAGCAAAGGTCTCAGACTTTCGCTTCAGGAGATAAACAGCTTTGAAGCGAGAGTAGTCATCGATGAAAGTGACCCAGTACCGATACCCTTGATGTGTAGGCACCTTGACAGGGCCATGGACGTCGCTGTGGACTAGCTGAAGTGGTTTTGAGGCTCTGGAGGTCGAAGATGGAAAGGGATCTGCATGCATCTTGCCAGCCTTACAGGCTTCGCATACTGGATCAGGGGTGGCTTGTGAATCAAGCTTGAAACCTGTCACCAGGTTGCCTGAGAGTAGCTTCTTGATGCCTGCCAAGTGATGGTGGCAGAGGCGACGATGCCAGAGGTCCCAGTCCAATGGGAGAGTGGTTGCAGATGAGAGTGAGGCGAACTGCTCCACTGGAATGGTGTCCCCAATGAGATATGCAGCATTTGAAGGTCCAATCTTGGCTTGGAAGGCGATCTTGTTGTCCCTGATGAAGTGTAGGGTGTCCCTCTCAATGGAGACGAAGAAGCGGCGATGGAGAGTGAGATATAGGACAGAGAGTAGGTTGCTGCAGAGAGCAGGGACATATAGGACATTTGTGAGCTCCAGGGGTGGCATTTCTTTACCATGTACCACAGGATTGAACCGGACAGACCCCACCCCTTCAGAATAGACCACAGACCCATCAGCTAGCCGAATTTGGACACGATGTGGCTTCAAATTGCGCATCCAATGGCGATGGAACGTCATATGAGCTGAGGCACCAGTGTCTGCATTCCAGGAAGTGTGGGAGTCGACCTGAAGACTCGAAAGGAGAGCACTTGCTGATGCAGCTGAGGCAGATTGTGGGGCTTCTGGAGGTGACTGAGACAAGGCAAATGAGTCCTTGGATGTGGACATGATGAATGGGGTGGGAGCGATGGAGTGGGAAGGAATGGTGCAATTTGGATGAGAGGAGGACTTGGAAATGAGAGAGGAGATGATTGGAATGAGTGTAAAGAGCTGAGGATGAGCCAAGGCGATGGGAGCAGCAGTAATGACGGCAAAGATCAGTTAAGGCGCAGGGCAGGGCCCATAACCTGTCAAAGTGCGACCTATAGAGGGCCCTTGAGTCACAGAGGACACAAGGGGACTGCAGAGGAGGATATAAGACTATATTGATTAAGGTAAAACTAAGTACTCACCTGCAGAGGAGGATATAAGACTAAAGGCATATTTTCCGTCCTCTGCAGGATATACCAACCTGACTAAGCATATCTAAATAAGGTAACTCCGCTTGGAGTGTTGTACAGTCACAGAACAGCACAGATTAGCACGCTTAAGCTACAAATAACATCCCTTCATTTCAGTTTCCACTCAATCATCACTTTGCCATCACCACCAACTCACCTACTTGTCCTTATTCTCTTTGCCTTGCCTCACTCCATCTCTCATCCTCTCTCCACCATCTCATCCCTAAACTTGTTGTTCCTTGCCTCATTGTACCCCCATCTCTCCCGCCCTCGTTGGACACCTTTCGATCACCCACCTTACCAGTGATGGCTTAACCTCATCTCAAACTGTGATGCCAATGGCCTCAAGTCTGCCATGCCTCTCTATCTCCCACCATTCCTTCATCTTCCTCTCCACCTCTATTGTGTCAACCATGTCTTCACTGTTACAATTTCCTGTCTTTGCATGTTCGTTTCATGCCTTGGTTCCATGTTATGTTTCAGTTGTACTTTTTACCTACGATCCGCCTTGATATGCTTCTTGGCTCTTATCTTGCACCTAGCGCATGACCATTACAACACCCCATGGTGTGACTTCCAGAATCTGCTGATGCCTTCTGATCCATGTGCTGTCCTGCAGGATTCCTTTGTTCTCTTTTCATACTTTCCCCTTGTTAGCTCTCTAGGACCCGTGTCCTAAGATTGTGCCTTATGTTTGTCCCTGACAAACATTGTGTACTAGTATATAAGTCTCACGCTACCCAGCTTGTATGGTAGACTTGACTTCTTGTGTAATACCACACTGCTGTCTCTTCTCACAATCTGATCCTCTGAGTTGCACTTTCGCTTGACTCCCCATCTTCGCTCACCTTTACACTTGAGCCTCTTTCCACTATTGTCCTTGTGTCCACAGAGACCAAGTGACACTTGTTCACCCTCGAACTGAGTCATAACAGACTCTGACACATCCCATTACCATTTGTGACTTACCAAAGTACACATCGTACTTAATGCCCCTGTGGTGGTGTTACATTCACCTTCGGCTGATCAACTTTGCATTGTCATGCCTCAAGCCTCATTCTCTCACCGGAATGTCTGAGTTTGCACTCTCTGTCTCGGGCACAGGCATGCCCATCATTTCTTGAAATTTTCTTACTATTTTCTGACCTTTCTCTTGTACTCATAGTGCATGTCATTGTTATCACTGGCACTCAGAGATGTCAACGAGTTATCACCAAACGAGTGTACTCGCGAGTGTGACTCGTTTGTGACGAGTACTCGTGCCCGCGAGTACTCGTTCCCACGAGTACACGCGAGTACGAGTTTCCATTTTGGATCGCGCGAGTACTCGTGGTACTCGCGGGGTCACGTGACCATTTTCCGAGTTGGCAAAGATTTGTTTTATTACACAGAAAGTAAATATAATACTACAGTACTGTGTAAGTAACTACTGGTTTAATCCCCACTGCAGCGCTCGCAATCCGTGTCAGTGCCGCTGTCTGAGCCCATTGCTGGCGTGTCGCGTCGCTCCGTCATCGGCTCGTCGTGGTCGTCCCCTTGGTTGTCCCTATTGTTGGCCATCGCCCCGCTTTTGCAAGTCGACGGGCGTTTCCCCGTTGTCATAATTGATTGGTATTGACCCGTGCGTCCAGGTGGTGGTCGACGGGCATTGCCCAGTCGTCGTGGTCGATGGGCAATGGGCATTGGCCCGTCGTGGTTCCGTCGCCGTTGTCACCTCGCCCCATTGCTGTTGCTGGTGTCGTAGTCGTGGCTGCTGCTGGGTGACGGCTGGAGTTCATGCAGCTCGAAGCTGCGTCGGCGAACTTGAGGCATGTTGTCGTAGTCGTAGTTAGTCGTTGGCAGTGCAAGTGGCTTGGATTGGTCGGAGATTCAGCCACTGGCAATCACCGAGCGCGTGGAAAAGGTTGCTTCCTGTGGTGGCTTCCCACGCTCAACGTTCAAGACTACGACATCCACAACTACGCCAACGCGTGTCCTGTCCCAAACACGACGACGACGGCCTGTCACAGCCATCCCAACGATGACTACGACACAGCGGGCTGCGGCAGCAATGACGACGACGCACCGACGACAGTTCAAAACGACAGCAAGGCTTGCTCAAACAACAACAACAACGCCATAGACATTAACGACGAGCGACGACAGGACGGCAAGGCGAGCTCAAACGACGACGACGATGCGATAGGCAGCAGCAGCGGCACGGCAATAACACGACAGGCAACGGCGACCCGGATGCGATGACGGGGGGCAGCTCTATGCTGGGGCAGGGGCGTTGTATACTAGTACAGTATTTGTAGCTATTCTTTAGTAGTGTAGTGCCTAAATAACAAGGTACCCTTGAGTACTCGTTCAAAACGAGTACCCGTGCGGCTCGAACGAATATGAGTACTCGCACTCGCGAGTACTCGCGGCTCAGACGGGTACTCGCAGCGCGAGTACGAGTGTCAGTCCGAAAAACTCGGCGAGTACTCACGCTCACGAGTACGAGTCGAGTACAAGTACATCTTCGGAGATTTCTGACGAGTACTCGTACTCGCGAGTGTCACTCGTTGACATCTCTACTGGCGCTGTCATTTGGCCATGCATTCTTGCCCACTGAACACCCTACTTTACCCTGGACTTGTGTTTCTTGCCTCGTGTTTACCTCATGTTTTCACCCTTTGACTCCTTCCTACCTATGACTCTTTGTCTACCTTTCCCCACTTTACATTTCTCCCCTCACATGTTTCGACTTCAATGTTTTTGAATTGTGTTTGCCTTAGTTACTGACCAGATGTATAAAGGCTGTTGTGTTTGCACTCTCAATTGATCAGTCGGTTTCCCCTGTCTAAGGCTGTCTTATCACCATTCGATTCCCTCTCTCTCTCATGTGATTCAATGACTTTCAAGGTCAGGCCTAAGTATAAGGGCACCTGACTTGTTGTTCTCATTGCATGTTCCCTTCTCCTACTTCAAGATTGATACTCTTCTCTCTTTCGCAACTTTGTCTACTAACCTTTCATTGCTTTTTCCTAGGTCTTCCTTCCTTTGTGATAGTCTTGTCAACTTTCGTGAAAAGCTCTAGTGTCTTGATCTCCAGCCTTGTCAACCCCCAATGACTTCACGCAATCACTCTCGTGCATTCTCAAATTCACCTTACTTTTATTTCCCCCGACTCGTCATTGTTTCCCTTCACACATTTCCAACCCACCCAACTTCACATTCAACTCAACTCTTGCCAACCTCTTCTTCCCCTTTTTTGCTCGTATTTGTGACTCTTCACTCTCCCCCATTCCTCATCTCATTTCCCTCCCAGTCCTGACCAAATCCATGCATGTAATGATTGTTTTGTACACTTTCCAGTTTCATCTCACTCCCATGGTCTGGGAAAGCAATCTCATTTCACATCACTTCGTTCTCACGCTTTGTCTTAGTCTCAGACTTGGGCTGCTCTCTTCCTAACCCCTTCTCTCTCTTTAACCACCCTCTGCCCACATTTACTCATGTACACACTTTCAAGCATGTTCAACACCGAAAGAGGGGCAGATTCCCTGCACAGCCCGAGAGTTGGGCTCGAAACATGTATGCACACTGTACCTTATTATGATGCCTCATTCAGTTCTGTATCATCTCCATGCTTCTTGGCCCTTCTCTACTCATTATTGTATACTTCCCATATGCTACTAACAATTGACATTTGGCGGTCAATTTTCCTGTAATTCAGTGTCTTAAAGCCTCAGTGGCACACATTAGTGGCACGGGTCAAAAATAATCAAGATTCAGAACCACAGGATTGACCGGAGTGACCAACGAATATCTAGGTACAATACAACTAAAACAATCACAGGACACACCACACTTAGGGCTAAAGTTCCCCTTGCCATCACCATTGCTGTTGTCTTTGTGGTTGTTTTTGTCACCATAATGTTGCCATCTAGTGTTGGGGAAGTTTGGTTCCAAACTGATCCAAACTCAGTTTGAACCAAACCCAAACTGGAAGTTTGGTTTGGGGTTTGGGATTTTCTGAAAAAAGCTAAATGGTTTGGTTTCCAGTTTGGGGGTCCCAAACTGAGTTCAAACCATTTCAAACTGATTACATAATAAGCGCCCAATAAGCGTTTAATAATCACATTTAAACTCAGTTTGGTTCAAAATTGGTTCAAAATTAGTCCAAAACTGGTTCAAACTCAGTTCAAACCAAACTGATTTGTAAGCAATTTGACACATTATTTGGGCACTTAACCAGGTGCTTATTTAATCAGTTTGAAATGGTTTGGTTCAGTTTGGAGCAGTTTGGAGCAGTTTGAATCAGTTTGGTTCAGTTTGGTTTCAGTTTGGCAAAAATGGCCTCAAACTGAACCAAACCAAACTTCCCCAACACTATTGCCATCATCATCATCACTTCATCATCATTGTTGCTGGCCATTGTCCTGCCCAGGTTCAATGTGAGATGGTGCAAAAAAAGGAAATAGTAAAAAATAAAAAAATACTCAGCTAAATGTTCAGTAAGCAGGGTGGGGCGGTGGTGAGGTGCCCAGGTGCATGCAAAGCAGGAGTGGGTGTTGGTGGGTGCAGCAGGGTGGCCTGTGGATGCATGAGGAGAGTGTAGATATTAGAGATGAACTTACTTTTTAGGGCAGAAAGCGGCAGGATGGCCTGCATATACCTGTAGTGTAACAGTCATGAAGCCATTGTGTGCGACTTGCACGAGTTGTCTTTGATCGACACCGAAGCTCGTCCAACACTAGGCGACCTTTGTACTTGCTCTTGATAATCAACGCTCTTCAAGGGGTTATGCCACCTATCTCAAGGGGCAACAGGATGAAAATGGTGGGAGGGGTAGGCTCCAAGGTCCACACCACTGAGTAGAGAAGGGGATCAGACTCTATACTCCTAACTTCTGGTGTGAGAGGCCAAGACAGTTAAGCTGTCTACTACATGAATACAAGTCCACTACTTATACTACAGTGAGGGGCTTTCAAGCTCCACTCCAATTCTGAACCCTGTTACAAATCCTAATATGACTGACCAATAGTGCAAGGCCCTCATAGGCATCAGTTATCCACATCCAAATCTGCCAATGGCATAAGGCCCTCATGGCATCAGTCAGTGATAATCAAACACAAGTCATCAATCCAGACTGCATCCAGGCTCAAGCTCATCTGGACTCACATTCTAGACCTAACCCAGGAACGACTCATCTGGGCTCTTCTGGATCATTCCTGTTACAGTGATGGATGTGGACCCTTACTTATGCATGTGACTTGCACAGTAAGGAGTAATTAGTCACAGACATCGTATCTGACTCACTGTAGTATCACATGTATGGGTACTATGACTGATTCCTAGGGTAGGGTTTGAGGTACTATAGCTACTGGCTCACACGTTTGAAGAGGAGCTTTAAAGCTGCCTCTCACAATGTATAAATAATTGAGGTGAAAGACCAAGATATGCCATCTTGGTCTTCTTGCAATCACCACTTCTCATCTACTTGAAACCAACTGATCTCGTCTTTCTCTTTCCTCCTCCCCCTTCTCTCTTTCTCTCTTTCTCTCTTTATCTCATTCCAGCCGATGTCTGCCTTGTCGTATACAAGGGCATAGGGCATGTGACTTTGGGTCACCAATTTCAGCTAAGTCGTGAACGCCCTCTCGCAGTCTAAGTCAGACTTAATGCTCGTGGTGGCATTACAATTCCTCAGCAGGTCACGTGCCAGGTCACATGACGGCGACTCCTCGAATCCTTCTCATATCTCCTCGGGGAAATAACCAGCCCACTGACCACGCGTGAGTATGCCGTACTCTTCCAATTCTTTGGTCTTTGTGCATTGTATCACTGTTTGTCGCGTTGGCACCGTGGAAACCATAACATGTAGGGTGTGTGCAATTGGGAGGCGGCCATGAGACATGAGGGTGCAGGAAGGCAAAGGCAAAGACACAGCACACACTGGTTTGTAAAATAAGTTGGTAGCTGGCAGCTGCAGCCTGCAGCGGGTGAGTTCAAGAGACCAACTTACAGTGTAGCAATGGTGATGACCAGGATGGTAGTGTCAAACAAAGGACATCATATCAGCAGATGTTGTCTTCTGCAGATGAGGTGCTACAGACAGTTGTAGTTGTGGAGCATGGTGCAGTGGCATTTGTGTGGCAGGGGATGAATGAAGTGAAGACTTGGTGAAGGTAAACAAGGATGTGATTGGTTACTTGGCTGTCAGAACGAGAACAAAGATTCCCACGATCAGGCCAATCAACAACAACCACCCAACAACAAGTCACATTTGTTGGCCTATGCCCTCAACAGAGGTCAACAGATCCTGCTCCCGCTACCACATTCACTCACTTGGATGCAACCACTGTGCCATTGCATTCAATTTCTGAGCTTGGTGTCTACCCTACCATCGATCCCTTTGACTCTAAATCACAAATGCTTGTAAGTGCCTCACTTATTCGAAAAGAGCTCAAATCACTTCCAGTCTCTGGTCTGGTGTACAGGTCAGCAAGGAGCACTATGAGGTCACAACTGTGGTCCAGAAGATCCTCCAGGACTAAAGGTCACTCCAGGATACACTATTGCCATCCTGGGTATGGGTGAGTTGTCCAAAGAAGATCAGCTCACTGTGAGTACAACCAGGTGTCTTCGTACCCGAGCCTTGTTCCATCACCTGCTGCAACCTGCAGGTCTAGTGTGCTTGTAAGATCTGGTGTTTCATGTCATGCCAACCAAGCTATGCCAACCACCCTCTTTGGCATCGCCATGCTCATTGTCTTCTGAGAACACTCTAGCTGCCTTGCTCTTGCCACCTTCTCCTTTACTCTCTCACCTCACTGGCATTGCCACTACCTGCCATCCTACTTACTTGACTCCACAGAAAAAATTAGATAAGTCTTCTTTCTTTATTTTTCTTTCCGTCTCATCTTGAAGGTGCAGGACAACAGCGGCCACAACACTGTTGTCATCCCCTCCCCTCATGCACACTCAGGCCACCCCAGCTCGCCAACTGCCACACCACTCACAGCACCCTGTCACCCATGCAACGATGCACTGATCCTATCATGCCCAATCACCATCACCCCACTGACGCACTGGCACTTGGTCACTGCCACTAGTGCATACCAGGGGTTTTCAAACCCCTGGGGGTTGGGGGTAAGGGTATGAAAGGGTAAGGGTAAGGGTTGGGAATTTCATACCCTCCATAAACCCCTGACCCTTACTCAAGGGTCAGGGGTTTTGAAGGGTCAGGGAAAGGGTACTATGAAATCTCAGATTTCACCTCTGAGGGGTACAAGGATTGAAAGTCAGACTTCATGAAGTGTTTTCCATCTATGATACCAGTTTTTTGTCCCTTAAAAAAATATTGTGGACACTGTATCATTGACAGTATCAAGTGAACCCTTGACCAAACCCTGGGGGTTGGGGTAGGGGTATAGAAGGGTAAGGGTAAGGGTTGGGAATCTCATACCCTCCATCAACCCCTACCCTTGAGAAGGGTAAGGGTTTTGGAGGGTAAGGGTAAGGGTAGCAACAAAAATACCCCAGGGTTACCCCTGGTATGCACTAACTGCCACAGCTACTGCCACCTCAACACCATGATGCTGACACCCATGGCGATGGCAATGATGATGGATCAACCACAACAGCAATGACCAACAGACCTGATAGCGACAGACAAAAACAGTCCGGATAGTGACAGTGATGACAACCACAACCGTGGCAAACATGATGATGGGACGACAAAGACAACCATGACAATCATGACATGTAACGCCACCACAGGGGTGTTAAGTATGACGTGTACTTCGTTAAGTCACGGACGGTAACGGGATGGGGTAGAGTCAGTTACGACTCAGTTCGGGGGTGAACAAGTGTCACTTGGTCTCCGTGGACACAAGGACAATAGCGGAAGATGGCTCAAGCGTAAAGGCGAGCGAAGACGAGGAGTCAAGCAAAAGTGTGACTCAAAGGATCAGTTCATGAGAGGAGACAGCGGTGTGGTATTACACAAGAAGTCAAGTCTACCGTACAAGCTAGGTAGCCTGAGACTTATATACTAGTACACGATGTTTGTCAAAGACAAACATAAGGCGCGATCCTAGGATCCGAGTCCTAGAGAACTAACAAAGGGAGAGTACAAAAGGGGAACAAGGGAATTCCGTGGGACGACGTGTGGATCAGAAGGCATCAGCGGGTTCTGGAAGTCGCGCCATGGGGCGTCACAATGGTCATGCACTGGGCGCGAGATAAGAGCCGAGGCGCGAGTCGAAGCGGATTGTATCGTAAAAGTACAGTAGAAATCGGACACCGAATACGAGTCACAATCGATAAGGGAAATGAGGAGGGAGAGGGGAGAAATTGTAACATGACAGCAGTGACAGTGGTGATGACAATGGAGATGGCCCCGACCACTGCAATGACAATGGCAAGGCAGCAGGGGCGATGAAGCGACGCATGTCAAGGGCTTGCTTGCCAGTGATAAAAATTTTAATAGCTTTCTATATAACACGTTTATTACTTTACGTTTCATTCTCTATGCAAATGTCAGAGAATCTGTGTGAATTACCACACCCACAGGCTCACTTCCAGGATGAACACGGGACGTTGATTTCACACCAGTTGTGCACTAATTTGAACAATTGACACCAATTCAAATCCACCCATCAAAAAGGGCATAATCACCAGTATGTTACTGTATATGCCGACCACAATCACCAGGCACCAGGCCCAGCTGCTGACCAGACACACTCTCACCACACGCACACTCTCGCTTGTTACACATTACTGCTCATCTTCCTTCGTCACATTGTCCATTCTACTGTCACCACCCTTATTCGCCTCACAAGTGGCTTGCAGCCCATTCATAGACAGGCCATGTGTCCCGACTTTCTTTCTCGTTCGCCAATCATACCTTACTCTCTCGATTCCCGTGTCTCGTCTCCGTGTTTGAATTTTGATTACCTCCGCGCTCCCTCGACTCGGTTCCCTATGCCACCTATTCCTACTTACTTACCCTTAGCATGTAAGTTAGCTATGGGTTCTCCTGTATACAAACTCCCTTCCCTTCTGCTGAATACACTGGCACTCATGTCTGAACTGCCAACTTCCTCCCATTCTGTCTCATACCGCTGTGACCCTCAGTTCAAACTTCGAAGTCAGCCCTACTATAGGCACTCACAACCAAGACCACTGGTCATTGTCTTGGTCTCTCCACCATGGACGGCATTGCCTTTGTTTTGCTTCGTTTCATTTCATTTCGTTTCGCTTGCTCACTCTCGCTCTTGTCGTCCCTCTTTTGTGGCTTTGGTCCCATCCTCTTTATTTTCGACCTCTCCCTGGCCCCTGCAGAATCCCCCTCTGCTTCGAACACACATGGACTTGGCTCTGTATGCCCACACCTGCTGCAGCAGTGCGACTGCCACTACGAATGCTATCACCCCCAGCACCGCACCCACACCAACCTCGCAATCCAGCTCACATTGTCCTTCTTCGACTCGACTCCATCCAGTGGCTCTTCAAGGTGCTCACCCCGTCAACCAAGCCATCAACCACTCCTACAATGGCTTTGGAGTGTCCTTTGTGATGGCTGTGGTCTAGTGAGCCAACACCACACTCTACGCGGCCAGTACGTGGTCTCACCGGCAACATGTGACTCAGTGCTGCCCAACTCCTACGCCCAGGCCCAGATCGAAAAGGAGCTTACTGAGAAACACGAGCATGGAGTCACTCAAGAAACATTACACAGGATGCATCCAGATATATGAGGTACGTTCCACATGTCTTTACGCTACATGACCCTTAACGAGATTGTGTGGCCGTGTACAGGAAGTCAAAACTTCTGCTGCTGAGGCACTCAAAGAGATGGCGGCATATGACAGTCTGGAGGAGAGGTGTAAATGTGCCAGTAGCAAGGCCAAGAAACTCAAGAATTTGTTGCAGGAGGTACAGTTTTCAGCACCCACATGTCCATCCAGCGTGTTGACTGTACTGGCTGATCAGTTCGCATTGCAGGACGAGAAAGCTCGTAATGACACCCTCCGCTCTGTGCAAGAAAATGTTGCAGAGTTGAAGAGTGAGAAGGATAGTGATTTCAGGTCCAGTCAGGTCCGGTTTTTACCCCTTTTGGCCACAACCGAAACTGCAACCGGTTGGTCCTTTTCCACCCGTGGCACAACTGACAACCAGACCACGACCAACCGGTTATCTCAGTTGTGCGACCGGTTGTCGTCGGTTGGAACTGGTTCCAACCGACATGGACCGCCGACACAGTGGTGTGCACCTCAACACCACGGTATAGGGACATTGCCCTATACCATAGGTTATCATCATTACTAGATACTGTAGCTACTACAATGTATTACTGTAAAACAAGTCGATAATAATGTCTGCCACAGCGAGTGCCCCCACTGTCATCGGCCACCCATCGTGTGTTGTTGTGTGTCATGTGACTTGTGTCGCCATCGCCATCGCCATTGTCACTGTCATCGGCATCACCGTCGTTGTCATCACCATCGTCATCGTTCGGCATCGCCATCATCGTCATTTGGTGTTGCCTTGGTCTTCACCTTGCTGTCGCCGTTGTCGAGTTGGAGATGGTGCACCTTGCACCTCGCCTTTGTGGCCCAGGTGACACACCTGGACTTGCAGTGGTGGGGCGGTGGCAGCGGCGGTTGGCAGCTTGATTGGCTTGTTGTCGTTGTTGTCGTTGTCTGGGTAGATGACAGGGAAACTTGGCCATCACAGCTAAGTCACAGGCGTGAGTACGCGTGAGTAACTTAACTATGAATGGCCCGGGTACTGCTGGCTTGTTTGCTGCACGTGCACTATCAACAACAATCTGCTATCAACATATCAACATCAACATCAACAACGACCAGTGTTGACCACGACCATGACTCGATCCACCTCCCCAACGCAGCCCCAAGTGTGCTACTGACCACCAGGGCCCTGCCAATGCAGTGGCCCCAACCACGACAACAACGGCAACAGTGGTGATGGCGACTACGACAAGGCGATGTTGACTGCCACAACGCCCGGGTGATAGTCGACAGCAAGGCGGCAGCAACAACAAAAATGGTGGTGTCAATGGCAATGGCAACAACAGCGACAACAGCACGAAGATCGACAACGACAGTGATGACTACAACAACGATGACGACAACGACAACGACTACGACTACGACTACGACAATGTGACACGATGACAATGACAACTGCAACCATTCTCTGGTTATTAGTTTAGTGTAGCTAGTGAATAGTAGTGTAGTAGTGTATTTTTTGTATATTACAAGACTATAAAAACCTGTTTTACTGCACCCAAGACAGCACCCATAGTTGGGTTGCAACCAGTTGCAGTCGGTCGCAACCAGTTGGAGAACACAATGCAATCGCAGCAACTGCAACCGCACCTTGATGTGCCGGGCCCCAACCGCAACCGGAATTCTGGTTGTTTGTGGTTGTGGTCCAGTCCGGTTGCGGTCTTTTTCCAGTTCCAGCAACTGGACCTGAAATCACTAGAGAAGGAGAAAGCCGACCAATACAAGGAAGAGTTACAGCACATGGAAAAGGCACTTGACGGCATGCGTGACAGTCTTGAAGGCATTGATCTGCCTATCCTCAGACACTTGCACACTCATTGGTCTCACAGATAGGACCTGGGTATTTCATGATCAGATTGAGCAAAACCAGAAGGAGCTCCAGCCTTGGAAAATGAAGATTAACCAAAAACAAGCCAAGGTTGACGTCAAAACAAGTGAGCAGGACATGTTGCTTAAGAAGGCCAAGGCAGTTGAACAGGCCAGTGCAGAGGCACACAAGGCGCTTGAAACAGTCAAGAGTGACCAGAGGGCCAAGGTGTGTTCTTTTGGTCCAGCTCTATTGTTCACTCTCTAACCATGCCACACTTCAAGATTGGAGAACTCGAAAATCTCAAGAATGAGGGGCGGTCTCTTCAACGGGAAGCAAATGCTGTCAAACAGAGGGTCCAGGTATGATTATCAAGAGCTCGTTACAAACAGCTAATACGAGGCTCTCACCCTGTGCAGGACTTGACCATCCACATAAACCAGCATCGTGCTCAAACATCCTCCACAAGGCAATGTGCTGAGGAAGCCAAGGTGTCACAAGCAGCCAGCACCTCACATAACGAGGTCCTGGATAGTCTGGCCCACTTGAGGGACTCAGGTCAGGTCAGCGGATTTCATGTAAGTACCATGTGCAAGTTTTCAGTGAACCTCACATCCCAGAGCAGGGTCAACTCAGAAGTCTTGGGACTATCCCCAACATGTATGACGTGGCAATTACAACTGCATGTGGCTCCCTCAACAACATGGTCATGGACATGGTGCAGCAGGTCAAGCCTGCATCGAGTACCTCTGAAAACAAAACATTGGACGTGCAGATTTCCTTGCACTCAAGATAGATGAGATGGATGGCATGAGGTCCATACAGACTCCAGAGAACATCCTATGCTTATTCGACCTCGTCAAGCCGAAGGAACCATGGTTTGCAGGTGCGTTCTACAAGGCATTGCATGATATGTTGGTCATGCAGGATCTCACACAAGCAACTCGCATAGCATTCAGTGTGCGCAGGTGGCGAGTTGTCACTTTCGTGGGAGAGCTCATTGATTCATCTGGCATGATGTCTGGGGGCATGGCAAAACCCAGAGGGGGTGGAATGGGCTCAGAGCTCACAGCCGATGCAGTTCCACCCAGCGTACTGCAGAAGTATGAGCAGGACAGCAAAGCCGCTGCCATGTGGCTCACAGAGGCCACGGAAGAACTCCGGGAAGCTGAAGCGGAGCTTGAGGCTGTGGGGAAGTCTGGGCCACAGATCGCCCTCAAGATTGACCTGGTCAATCTTGACATTTGAAACACCGGGAAGCGTGTCATAGAAGCCGAAAAGTGGGTCTGTGACCTCAAGTGAGCACTGCCTCACTCTCTGTTTTTTGTGGTATGCTAAGGCTCGAGTGCACTTAGGTCGGGGAGCAAGCCAGACATGGGCGACCTCTCTCGTGTTGCATTCCTAGAATGCGTGATCACTACCACCCAAAATGAGCTAGAAAGGTTGCAGTCACCATTGGGTGCAATCGAAGAAGCGATCAAGGCCCTCGAGAGGAAGATTCTCAATATTGGTGGTTCCCAGTTGCTTGTGCAGAGGTCAAAAGTCGATGGCCTGAAGCTGCACATTGATATCACAAATGAAGGGATCACCAAAGCAGAGGTAGCGATGGCCAAAGCAGAGAAAGACTTGGTCAAGTTCGAGGGCTCCATCGCCAGTAACAGGCAAAACTTGCAAGGCATTGAAATCGAACTCAGGAAGCTAAGACGACATTCGAGCACAGTGCAAGCTGAGGTAGAGAACTTGAAGGACGAAATGGACAGAAAGACGGAGAGCCTGGGGTGGGGAGGAGTGGCGCACGACATGGTCATTACAGCTTGCAGGGGCTCACACAGCGAGGTGTAGATCATGTTGAATGCTGTGTATAGTGTGTATGTTATCCCACACCTTTGCACTAATGTAGTGAGAACCATGTTTTTCCAACACCGAGACGAGGAGCGCAATGATTTGTAGTGATTGGCACGGGTTTGTTTACCCGTGGAAATCACACGGGTAAACCCGTGCCAATAGCTAATGATTTGATAGTTTTGATAAGTAAAACAAGACAGGTAATAATAACTCAGACTGTATGGCCACAGATACGTACAGGGAGCCCAATGGCACAACAGCCGACAAGCATCTTCCTACACAAACCACGCGTACTCGTGCGACGCCAGACGCGAGCCATCCTCAGACCCCAGCACCTGTCATGACCATGGTTTGTCAATCCCTGTTGCCACCGTTGCTGTTGCGAGGGGACGATCATATGAGGAGGGGTGCGATGGAGAGCGTGAGCGAGCGACAATCCCATCCAACCTAGTCGAAGCAGTGGAGAGCGGCTCCCGCTGACACCTACGATGAGGAAGAGGAAGGGAGGCACGTGTGAGAGACTTGGTCTGGGAGGAAAAAAGAGAGGGAAGGGACGTACCGAGGTCCAAGGCAGTAGTGGCAGCAGCCGGGTGCCAACAGGCCCCTCTTGGGGGGAAAGGGGAAAGAAGAGGCAGGCGCGTGAGGGACTCGGTCTGAGGGATGCACCTGAGTACTGTATATGGGTCGGGGGAGAGAAAGAGAGGAAGGGACAGGCCTTGGTCCAAGGTGGTATATGGCGCTTCACTTTGTGTGCTACAAAGACAAAGCCTCTCCGTAGTGCTGCATGTGTATGGCAAGGCGAGTGCTGGTCATGCCAGGCCCGGTCATGGGCGCTTGTGAAGTCAAAGGGGGGTGACTGAAGTTGAGCGGGACTTGGGCAGCACATGCCCAGGGAAAGCACAAAAAGTGCGAATCCAAATGCGAATCGAGGCCCCAAAAACGCGAACCGAGCGCCGCGACAAGCGCGAACCCCCGCCAGAATCCAGTCAATTCACAATTCATGTTGGTCACAGGCGTGCGGGCGCCCCTTGGGTGGGGTTCCAAATTCACACAACTTCGACTAAGACCAGCAGGGTATATATTAAGCAGCCTACTCCTGGGATCAGACCCAGGTTCATTGGTGGCTGCTTTTCAGGGTCATATGGCCACAGGTGCTTGGCCATTTCCCATGTGGGATCAACTGCACTAGTTTGGCAGTATGAGGGTATGTTGGTCATCGCTTCTGTGCTGTGCGTGGTTTTGAACAGGAGTCTTGTCCTCTCAACCTGATGGTGCATTTTCACATACATTTCCAAATTGTTTCATCCATTTCCCTTCCTCCTGTGTAGATGTTGTCAGCAGCTTATGGTAGCCTGGTATTATGACTCAGCAGAGATGTTCCATCTGGTTGACAAAGCTTATAGCACAATGCCTGGTGCTTCCAAGGATCTCATTTGTTGTAGCAAAAGTGTAGGCTTTGTCAGGCCTGGGCTAAGGCCAGGGGGGTGGTAGAAATGAGAGGGGGAGGAGGGCAGCACACATGGGGGAGGTCAGTCTAGTGGTCGCTGGAATTGGGTAAGACAATACTGAGGTCTTGTCAACTATTAGGACAAGCTTTAATATAGTTACACAGGGTTTTCCAGAAGCAATTGAAATGGGTACAGATTAAGACATGAGGAAAAGTAATGTTGGGATTGTGCAAGTATGAGTGTGTGTGTCAACCCCAGGGGAAGATGTAGATGAGGAGTGGGGTGTAGTGCTCTCCATGGGTAACCCCCAGGTAAAATTTGTTCAACCTGTACCTGTACCCATCAAAACCCATACCCATCCACAAGGGTATGGGTATTGGTGGGTTGGGGTATGGGTACCCTGGGGTTCAGCGGGTATGGAATACCTGCAGGGGTTCACTTACAGGTTCACTCAAAATACTCAATTATTTGCAAGCATGTTTAATACATTACTACTACTTGTAAGCTACTACAAACCCATGCCTCACCTTGCCACTTGCCATCTGTGTCGTAGTGATGCGGGGGGGCTTGCAGGCTGCATCGGCATCATAGTGACATGGCAGGGCTTGCATGCCATCATGTCGGTGTCACAGTGACATGGTGGGGCATGTGTGCCAGCTGTGTTGCATTGTAGTGACGTGGCAGGGCTTGCAGGCCACATCGGTGTCATAGTGATGTGGCAAGGCTTGCATGCCATCATGTTGGTGTTGTAGCAACACAGTGGGGCATGTGTGCCAGCCATGTTGCGTCATAGTGACATGGTGGGGTTTGCAGGCCATGTCAGTGTCATGGCAACACAGTGGGCCTTGCGTGCCACCGTGTCAGTGTTGTAGCGACACGGTGAGGCATGTGTGCCACCGTGTTGGTGTCGTAGTGACGCAGCAGGGCTTGAAGGCTGCATCAGCCTGAGTGTCATAGCACCATGGCCATGTCAACCTCAGGCTGATTTGAATCTAGAAGAAAAAAGCATTGTTGTTAGTTACAGTAATTTAAAGGATAAGAAAAGAACTTAGCTGGATTCCTGGGCCAAAGAAACACAGTCAATGAGCTGAACGTTGGATGTGTGGACAGAGTCATTGACATGTTGCAACCCTGGACTGGCAACTTGCGTACCCATGAAAAACCCATGAACCTGTGACAAGGGTATGGGTTTTGTGAGGGTCACAAAATCTGTACCCGTACCCATACCTGCCCATACCCTTGGGCTGTACCCATGTGGGTTTGGAAACCCTTGGTTTGCACTAGTGGGGTGAGATGGGATGGTTGAGAGATAGGGTGCAGGAGCATAGATCGTACGTGGAACTAGAATCGGTGCAGATGCAATGTGCAGATCAGTGTTCACATTGTATTGGACAAAGAGCCTCAAGCATGGCAAGGGGGATAGATGGGTTTTGAGATGTGAGAGCTGAGGGATATAGATACATTAAGGAAGAGCCACAGGATACAGACAGGGTATAGCAGATGTGATAATAATTGCAATGAGAATGGACACAGTCGGATTACAATGAGTGGACAGGGGATGAGACACAGAGCGAATGGTGGCGATTCAGTGTTGTAGCACATTCGTAGTGTTTTCAGGTCCAGTTGCTGGAACCGGAAAAAAACCGCAACCCGACCGGACCGCAACCGCAAACAACTGGATTTCCAGTTGCGGTTGGGGCCCAGCACAGCGATGCACGGTTGCAGTCGCTGCGATTATGTTGCATTCTCCAACCGGTTGCAACCAACTACAACCAGTTGCAACCGTTTTTTGCGTGGACACTGTGGGTCATTTCCGTGGTATTCAAAGTGGTACTAGTAAAGTACAATACTATTGTAGAATAGAACAAGTACTACTATAGCACAACTATAGAACGTCGTCCCTGCCCCCCGCTGATGTTGTGTCACCACTGTTGTCTGCCGTGTTGTCTTGAATCGTTGTCTTGAACTGTTGTCGTTGCTGTTGTGGGCCAATTTGGGCTTGTGGCCATTTGACGTCACCTTGCAGGTGCCGATTGTCGTCATTGTCGTGTTGTCATCGTGGTCGGCTCCATCGTTGTGATTGAGTTGTCGTTGCTGTTCCGGCCAGTGGTGTCATAGCAGATGCCATCGGAGTCGTGTTTGGGGCTTGGTTTGGGGCAGACGCAATTGGACTTGCGTTGTCAGCGACTTGTGTTGGCAAGACAGTGCCTGTGGTTGGTAGGTTGACTCGGGGCCGTGCTTCGTTTTGTCCTTGTCGTGGTTAGCGTGGCATTGGTGGGGTTGCTGTTTGCTCTGTCATAGTCGTCTGGATTGCGTCTGGATGTACTTGGGATGTATGCCGAGATGAGGCTGAGTCACGCACGTCATGGATCCCTAAAGTGTGCATTTCCCAATTTGTGCCCGGCCCAAGTGATCACCGCAATTTGCTGCAGTCTGAATTCCTTGCTTACTGAATCATAGCAACAACAACGCAGCAACGCACCCCTCAAGCTGTACGCAACACCAACCGCCCCCAGTCTGGTTGAGTTGCCCGGGCCTCAAACGACGATGACAACGACGACGCAAGGCAGCAACTCCGTTTCAACCACGACGGTGTCCATGTCCAACTCGACAATGGCGACAGCGAGGTGAAGACCAAGCGACCTCGAGTGACAACGACGACAACGACGACAATGCAAGTCACACAGATGACGCAGCATACAACCGTGTAGGGAGTCTGGGAACACTATGAGTCGATGACAGCGGGGGGAGTGACGCTGCAGCAGCAGGCTTTGTAGTATGACCCGGATAGACAACTTAACAGTGTATTTATCTAGTAGTACCATGATAATAACCCATGGTATAGGGCAACGGTAGTGCGTTGTCCCTATACCGTGGTGTTGAGGCGTACACCGCAGGTCTGACCTGCACCCACGGTATGACCCACGTCCTTGCCCGCATCGTTCCCTACCGGCGCCAGGGCCACGCCAGTTGGAAACGGTTGGAACCAGTTCCAACCGCCCATAACCGGTCGCACAACCGACAAAATCAGTCGGTCGCGGTCGGGTTGTCGGTTGGGCAATGGCCATGAAAAGGCCAACTGGTTCTGGTTCCGGTTGTGGCCAAAACGGGTAAAGAACCGGACCCGACCGGACCTGAAAACACTACACATTCGGCATGCATACAGACCTTGCAGTAAGAGTCAATGAGTGGAAGATGGCAAAGGGATATATGTGGAGAGATGTCGGGCCTTTTTGGGGGGTCACCACCTGAGGGTTAGGGCAGTCTCAAGTGAGGAGTGTGATCAGTGGGCAAGTGAGTCAAGGAAGAAGCAGTGGATAGTTACATAGCTTGTAACATGGCATGGGGACCACTGTTATGTTTTTACCCTCTCTTTCCTGTATCACCTTCTTCTTATCGCATTCTACTGTTATCAGATTCACTGTGACGTGTTAACCAGACTTTCTACCTATGATCCACTTCAATATGCGTCTCGGCCCTTATCTCGCGCCTAGTGCATGACCGTTATGACACCCCATGGCACAACTTCCAGAACCCACTGACGACTTCTGATCCATGCATCGTCCTGCAGAATCCCCTTGTTCCCATTTCATAGTTCCCCTTTGTTAGCTCTCTAGGACCCATGTCCTAGGATCGCGCCATGTGTTTGTCCCTGACAAACACCTTGTACTAGTACATAAGTCGCACACTACCTAGCTTGTACAGTAGACTTGACTTCTTGTGTAATACCACACCGCTGTCTCCTCTCATGAACCTGAACCCTTGAGTCGCCTTTACGCTTGACTCCCCGTCTTCACTCGCCTTTATGCTTGAGCCCACTTCCACTATTACCCTTGTGTCCATGGAGACCAAGTGGTACTTGTACACCCCTGAACTGAGTCTTAACCAACTCACTCATGTCCCATTACCACCTGTGACTTAACTGAAGTACACATCGTACTTAATGCCCCTGTGGTGGCGTTACAACCACAATGTTGTGGGCTCGTAATGTGCTATCGATGCAGGGTCAGTCCTTCAAGGCTTCAACCTTGGACAAAATTGTTTTTTATTTCATGGTCCACACTATGCATTGACAGTAGGTACGTTTCTGTGCAGCATTGGCACTTGTAACGTCTACCACGGACGTCTGCCTGACTTAGGCTTCTCAGGGGGTGGCGAATCTGACCAGGGGATAGAAGAGACGATTGACTCTGCTCTGCAGATAGAATGCGGGGTGAGGGAATAACTCTCCTGCTAGTCCTCTATACCCGTAGAGGTCTGGTCCTTGTTGTAATCCTAGTGGAGGGGCATTGGATATCTCGAGTTCGTCCCAGGTAGGGTGGTCGATGATATATAGGGTGCAGTAGGGGGATGCTACGCGTTCATTTAGGTATAGGAAGACTTGGTGATAGATGGCGTCGAGAGGATAGTCCACTGCCCACGAAGGGGACGTTGGGATAAGTCACAGGGGACCTGTTCTTCCAAGGGTATGCTGGACCACTCACTTAATCAGGGGGAGGTCCCTATAGAGCGAAGCACTGATAGTGGTATTGGAAGAAGACCAAGATGCCGTTCTTGGTCTTCACAACTCTCTACTTATACAGTTACGCACGGGCTTTCAAGTGCCGCTCCAATCCGTACTAGCCAATAGCGTAAGTACCGTGAACCCTAGTACCGCTATCCTAGTGTGAGTCATGATCCGATCCGCTTATCGTACACAATCACATGCGCCGGAGCTTACCTGGCTGACTGATCCTACAAGTCCATGACGATATACTGCTGACGTGGTGTCATACCCATCCGTCAGTGTCCACTTCCGGTCTGAACGTAACATCACCCCCTTTTCAGGATCGGGCCCCAGACCAACCACGCTCCAAGACCTCCCTTATCGTGGCAATGCGCTGTCCCTCCTCTGCTCCAGGGTGGTACGAATCCCGCTCGTCCTCGATGCGCTTGATGGCATTTGCGCGTTCCAGTCGCAGTACGCACTGACGTCGGGTGATCCCGATCTTCTCGAGCTCCTCTACCTTCTTGCACAACTCCTCCTCCTTGGCTGCGTACCCCGCCTGAAGACATTGGTAGCGGTGCATCTCCACTGTGACCAAGAGGTCCTTCATGCCCAAGAGGGCGGCGTCGACCGACTCGCGGTAGCTGCTGTCCTGATCCAGAAAGATCAGGTCGTCGTTGGTGTAGGGGGCGGGGCTTGGATGGTCGTAGTCGGGTGCGGCACATACGGATTTCCCGTACTGCTGGTCGCTGCCCTGTCGGTAGGCGAGGACGAAGGGGTCCACCGTAAAGATGAGCTGCGTATAGCGAGCTGGGTGCAGCCTCCCCTGAGCGTCTCGTATCTGGAAAGGGATGTAATGGACTCCCCTGTTGTGTTGGTACCCGTGGGGTGGCGGAGTTTCCACCCGAGATCAGGAAACCGGACTGTGTTCCTCCGCCTGATATCGGCAGAGCACGGGTCGAGAAGCTTTCGCAGCACGTATTGGTCTCCCGTCGGTGGTGCATACCGGCGGGGTTTCGTCGTGAGTAGTGGTGAGGTGATTCCCATACGTGATGTGGCGGTTGAGCGGACAATGCTCCTCTGACAGGTACCGGTCGTACTCTCGATCTTCTTGTATCGTAGTCTGGTCTTGATGGGATGGAGGTCGCATCGGGATGTAACCTTGCGTCGAAGGGGACCGTGAATCTACGGCTGTAGGGCTTGGCGAAGGAAGAAGGGGTGGTACGGGGGAAGAGTGATGACTGTCTGCTGTTTGAAGGGGCTGGGGAACCGACATGGGTGATAGTGTCGGGGCGTTCTGTACGATGAGGGTTGGCTGGACTGAGATTGGGAGTAGGTCGTTGAGGACATAGTGGACTTGGACTGGGGATTGGGACATAAGTGTGTGGGATAGAGAGGGAAGGAGATGGGGACATCTCTTGGGTTTTCCCTGTGCTTATATGTGCCTCTCTGGCGGGGTTTGAACATTTGAACTCCCTTATCGCTTCATCGGCGAATACGTCATCCTTCGAGACCCACTGATTATCGGAGTCCGGGTATCCACGCCACTTTACCAGATATTGCAGTTTCCTGGTTCTGCTGAACCGCCAGGAGTCTAGAATCTTCTCGACCTCATATTCTTCCTCTCCCCCTACCAATTCTGGTGGTGGGCGCTGATAGTTGGGGCCATGTGTGGGAGTTTCTTTGTATGGCGTCAGAAAATCTATATGGAATATGGGGTGGATGCTCCACTGCGTGGGAAGTTCTAGGCGATAGTTGACTGTGGACATCACCTGGGTGACCTTAAACGGGCCATGTCTCCTGGGCGCGAGCTTGGTGGTTGGTTGGTTGGTGCGTAGGTGGCGCCCTTCCAGCCATACTAGGTCTCCGATTTGGTATTTGGGCGTATCTTTGTGTTTGATCCACCCCTGTCATCAGTTCCTGGGCACGTGTTCTAGCCTCCCTGAACTGTTTCAGGCGTAGTGCTACTTGGGGAATTGGTGAAGGGCGATCTATCCAATCAGCTCGCGGGTTGTATCCCATAAGGAGGTTGAAGGGGGATTCCTTGGTTGCCTCGTTGGGCCAGTTGTTATGCGTGAATTCTGCCATCGGGAGGTAGTTGGTCCAATTGTCCTGTCGCTCATTGACCCAGAATCTGAGGTACTGTTCCAGCCATTGGTTTGTGCATTCTGATTGGCCGTCCGTGCAGGGATGGTAGGCCGTGGAGATATTCTGCTCGATGCCTAGTACTTTACATAGTTCCCTTACGAACTTGGAGGCAAATCGGGGATCCCGGTCACTGATGATGCACGACGGTAGTCCGAATCTGGTGAACACATGTTTTACGTACAGGGCTGCGGTTCCTTCTGCCATGATTTCTTCCAGGCACGGTATGAATATGGCTGCTTTGGAGCAGTCATGGTCCGTAATGGTTAGTATCGAGTCACATCCTTCTGATGGTGGCAGTTTGGTGATGAAATCAAGGGCTATGGTTTGAAACAGGGCTGCTTCTGGTTTAGGAAATATTGGCTGTAGGGGTGCTTGCGTGGGTTGGTTGTTGACCTTGATCCTTTGACAGTCGGCGCAGCCCTTGACGTAATCTTGGGTTTCTCGCTGTAGGCCTGGCCACCAGTAGTATCATTCCACCATTTTGATAGTCTGATTGATTCCGGGGTGTCCATGTACCGGTGGGTCGTGGTGCACCTGGATGATGCGTCGCCGTTCGTGTAGGTCTCCTGTTACTACGCGTCTTCCGTCTTTGTACCATGTTCCTTTGATCCTTTTGAGTCCGTGTGGATCTACCCATCTTTTGATCGTTTCTTCGTCCTGGGTGTACACTGGGCATGTTGTTTCCATCTCTAGGGTGTCGATTGTTAGTTTTGTATATGTGGGATTTTCCGTTGTGTCGATGGTGTTGGTGCGGACGAAGATATGATCCGGTAGTACTGTAACGTGTTCATTATCGCTCTCCCCTTGATTGTAGTCTGGTCGTCGTGATAAGGCATCCGCTCATCCGTTGGCTGTGCCCTTTATGTGGTGAATCTCGACGTCGTATTCTGATAGTTCCAGTACTTCCCTCGCTACTTGTCTGCTGATCTTTTGTGGGGATCTCCAGTACAACAAGTTCATATGGTCAGAGAAAACCTTGATCTTGTGCAGTGAACCTGCGAGGTACTGTCGCCAGTTATGCAAGGCTTTTACGATTGCAAGGAGTTCCAGGTTGTAGATGTCATAGTTTCTTTCGGCCGCGTTTAGGGTGTTCGAGTAGAATGTGATGGGGTGTTGTTTGTTGTCGGCGTCTCGTTGGAGGAGTACGGCTCCTACTGCGTAGCCTGAGGCGTCTACTTCCATCTCGAATTGTTTGTCTAGTTCGGGATGTTTGAGCACTGGTTCACTTGTGACTAGGCTTTTGAGTTGTCGAATGCTTGTTGTTGTTCTGTTCCCCATTGCCATTCCGTGTCTTTTTGGGTTAGTTTGTTGAGGGGTCGTGCATGTGTGGCAAAATTTCTGATGAAGGCGCGGTAAAAGTTACAGAATCCAAGGAATGATCGTACTTGCTTGACGGTTTTTGGGGTTGGCCAATCTTTGATGCCTGAAATTTTGATGGGGTCCATGCGGATCACCCCCTTTTCAATGATTACCCCCAGGTAATCAAGGGAAGAAGAGTGGAATGTGCATTTTTCGGGTTTCAGGTATAGGTCGTGTTGCTCTAATAGGTCCAGTATGTCGTGTACTGCTTCTGTGTGTGCTTGTTCTGTTGACGCAGTTGCTACTCCGATGTCGTCCATGTATACGCGGATTATCGTCCCTTTGGTTTCGTGGTACTCGATGAGGGGTTTGAATATGTGATTCATCATTGTCTGGAATGTGGATGGGGAGTTGGTCATTCCGAAGTACATTACCAGTGGTTCAAAGAATCCGTGTTTGGTTTTGAATGCCGCTTTTCCCTGGTCCCCATCTTTGATCAGTATGTTGTTATACCCCCATCGTACATCGAACTTGGAAAATATCCATCCACTGCTTAGGTCTGCGATTAGCTCTGGGATTAGCGGGAGTGGGTACTGGTTGCGTATAGTCCATTTGTTCAAGGTTCAATAGTCCTGTACTGGGTGTAGTTTTCCGTCCTTCTTTTTAACGAAGAAGGGGGATGCGTACGGGGATTTGGAAGGTCGTATGTACCCTTTTGCCAGTTGTTCATCCAAGAATTCCTTTAGTGCTTTGTCCTCTGCTTGATTCACCGGGTAGATTTTGCAATCGATAGTGTCCGGTGCGTCGGGTTTGAGTTCGATGGCATGATCCCATGGTCGGGAGGGGGGAAATCTGTGAGACTCTTCCTCGCTGAATACCTTTGCGTGTCTTTGGTACTCTGCTGGTATTTCCTTTTTCTTTGTGTATTGTTGTGCCGATATTTCCATTTCCGTTGCCGTAGTCCGTAGGTGTATAGGGAGCGATTCTTCTTCTAGTTCTTGGTATATCTGGCTAGAAGCGTCATCCGTGTACTGGGTGATAAGTCGTCGTACTTCCGTTAGGTTTACGCATCGGGGGTTCGTAGTGCATAGTATGATGGGGTACTGTTTTGTGTCCAGAGTGGCCGTTGCCCATTGAATTCTAGGTTGGAACATGGCTAGCCAGGGGTATCCGAGTATGAGGTCTTCCCCTCCTACGTTGGTTATTAGGAACCTGATATCCTTCTGTTTTCCGTCAGTTTGGATGCTCAAGTCTGTATAGTGAGTGATTTTCCCTCCTTTGTTGTGTGTTCCGTCTATATTCCAGATATTTCGGGGGTGTTCTAGTTCTTTAGTTCCTAGACGCATTCTTTTGACGAAGTCCGGGTGTATGAAGTTGTCTGTTGCTCCGGAGTCGACTAGTGCTTTCTTTTCGGCCATGAAGTAACTCGTGCGGATCAAAACTGGAACATGCATAGATCGATAGCGCGTTATGAACGATGAGTTACAATTGACTGCCCTCACCCAGGCCGTTGGGTTCAGGCGTCCTGAAAATCCAGGTTTCCTGCCATATTCCTCACAAACATTTCTCTTCCCTCTTCCTCTAAGTTTGCGATCCTGCCCATTATGTCCTCTACCCGTTGTTGGGAGGTGGTGTTGGTTTGGGCCGGTTCGTTGAGGTTGATGAGTGGTTCCCCTACTACGCTTTGCGAAGCGGAGGGTACTTCCTCAATATATGCGGTTCTTCCTTGGAGGGTTCCTCAGTTGCGTGGTTGATAGTGATATCAGGTCCAGTTGCCCAAACCGGAAAAAAACCGGAACCCAACCGGACTGCAACCGCAAACAACCGGACTTCCGGTTGCGGTTGGGGCCTGGCACAGAAAGGTGCAGTTGCGGTCGCTGCAATTGCGTCGCCTTCTCCGACCGGTTGCGACCGACTGCGACCGGTTGCAACCCAACTATGGGTGCAGTTCAAGGGTGCGGTATTACAGGTCAAAACAGAACTTTATAGGGCTAGTAATATACAAAACAAACACTACTACTACTACTAATAACCATGAAAATGCTGTCGTCGTCGTCGTGTCACGCAGTCGTGGTCGTAGTCATTGCTGTCGTGGTTGTCACCGTCGCCGTTGCAGTTGCAGTTGTCGCCGTTGCAGTTGCAGTTGTCGCCGTTGCAGTTGCAGTTGTCGCCGTTGCAGTTGCAGTTGTCGCCGTTGCAGTTGCAGTTGTCGCCGTTGCCGTCGTAGTTGTCATCGGTCTTCTTGCTGTTGCCGTTGCCGTTGACACCGCTATTGCCCGGGCATTGTGGCTGTCGACATCGGCTTGTCGTGGTCGCCGCTGTTGCCGCCGTTGTCATGGTTGGGCCACTGCATTGGCAGGGCCCTGGTGGCAGTCGGTAGCGTGTGCAGCTTGAGGCTGCGTCAGGGAGATGCACGATGCCGGTGTTGAGTTGTGGTCGTGGTCAGTCGTTGTTGTTGATAGCAAGTTGTTGTAATCGTTGATAGTGCACGTGCAGCGATCAAACCAGCAGTACCCGGGCCATACATGCGTACTCACGCTTTAGGGAACTGTGACTTAACTGTGACAGCCGAGTGCCAGTCATTTACCGCAACGCAACAACGAACCGCAACAACGACAGCATTGATTTCAGCTCCGAGCCCATCAAGCTACCAACCAGCGCCGCCACCGCCCCACATTTTGACCACGATGGTGGGCAAGGTGCAAGGCACACCACACCGTCTCCAAGTCGACAATGGCAGCAGCGGGGTGAAGACCAAGGCAACACCGAACAACAACAACGACTACGATGGCAACAATGATGACTACAATGACTACGACTACAATGACTACGACAACGACACAACACACACAACACACAACGCAACACACAACGGGATGAGGACACGACGACAGTGGGGGGCGGTGACTCTGCGGACTTGAATGTTACTTCTTTTGACTCGTTTACAACATTGTTCAGTAGTAGTTATTTAGTCTATGGTAATAAATAACCCACGGTATAGGGCAATGTCCCTATACCATGGTGTTGAGGTCACCACCCCGTCGTTCGCTACCAGCGGCGGGCCATGTTGGCCCGTTGGGCGGTTGGAACCGGTTCCAACCGACGACAACCGGTCGCACAACCGACGATAACCAGTCAGTTGTGGTCCGGTTGTCGGTTGTGCCACAGCTGGAAAAAGACCGACCAGTTGCGGTTTCGGTTGTGGCCAAAAGGGGTAAAAAACCGGACCCAACCGGACCTGAAATCACTAGTGGTTGACGTGGCTGTGTGCATTCCCGTGAGAAGTGACCCTTTTGATTACAGTTATAGCAGGTGACGTCCCTGCTGTTGAATATTCCTCGTCCCCCTCATCCTCTGCTCAGGAATCCTCCTCGGGGTGCGAATGGTGGTCGCCCCTGGGTGTAGTCCCTCCATTCCTGGGGGTTGTTAGGGTTTGCTTCATCTGATCCTGCAACTCTGGCGCGGATCCTTCCTGGGGTGGTATCCATTGCATCGGGGTGATTGCGGTATTGTTGCCACCCTTGTTGTCTTGTTGGGGGTTGGAAGTGCGCTGGTTGCCCTTGTCTAGGGCGTGCGTTATTCTGTGGCTGTTGTCTGCCAAAGCCATCCGTTCTGGCCTTCATGTGGATGTAACGCTTCTGCTGTTCGATGGCCGCGGTTTTCCACTGTTGGTAGGTGTTGGGGCTGTGGAATTGGTACGCGTTTCGGTAGAGGTCCAGTGGCAGTCCTCTGGTGAATTTGTCCAGGACCAGAGGTTCGTCTAAGTGGTAGTCAGCCTGTCGAACTAGCTTTTCGAATTTGGTGATGTAGCCATCTATATCGGTTCCCGTCATTCTGAACCCTTTATCCAACTCCAGTCTAGCACGTTCCTGTTCCATGTTGTCGCGGAACTGTCGTTTGAAGGCGAGCTCTACTCCTGCCCATAGCCATGTATTGTATCGGTTGATGTGAGTGTCGAGCCATTTCTGGGTTTCTGTGGTCCATTCGTCGACTAGCGGGCCTTGGATGTAGGTGAGGAACATCATTGCTTTGACGTAGGGAATTTGCAGGCTTCTGTTTGCGAAGTTGACTCCTACGTATCGTTTCCATTGCATAAGGAATGCCTCAGCCTTGTCGCGATCTCCGGTGAATACCGCTGGTTCTTTCCCGATAAATTTGTCGGTGGTCACACTGTTGGGAGTTTGAGTAATATTGGTGGGTTGTCCTTCATCATCTCCTCCTCCTCCTCCACCGTTTCCGTCTTCCGGGTCTCCTCCTGGGGGTCCTTGGTTTTTTGGTTCGTTGAACAATGCGGTTCTAGCGTGTGTCTCTTGGGTGATAGTTTGAGACATGTTGGTGGGGATGGACTTAGCAATTTCCTCTAGGGTAGTTTCTTCTGTCTCATTTTTGATGATTTGAATTTCCTCCGGGTTGCTTGCAAGTGAGGGAGATTGTGCTGGAGTCTTGGGTGTAGGGGATCGAGCTGGTTCTTCTTCTTGTCCGTCGATTATGCCCCACTGGTCCCTAGTTACTACGTTGTTGACTGTAATGTCAAGGTTGAGGCTGGAGGTTGTGGGTCATGTTATTTGGTATTTGTTGTGAAGGTCGTCCCACTTGATTTCAGTCCAACAGGTGTTTTCGAAGTTGAACTCTACGGGTATGATCTGTTGTTGGTCCTGTCTGTTATAGTAGTAGGTTACGTAGCCTGGGTCCTCTGCGTCGTCTTTCCAGAATGCGGATTGCAAGTATCTTTTTGGTACGTTTCGATCTCCTCTTCTGTCGATGTGGTAGGGTCTAAACGGTACCCAGTAGTCTTTGGTTGTCTTGAGATTGGCCACGGTGGATCTTGGTCTTAATGTAACGTCTACCATGGACGTCTGCCTGACTTAGGCTTCTCGGGGGGTGGCAAATCTGACCAGGGGATAGAAGAGACGATTGACTCTGCTCTGCAGATAGAATGCGGGGTGAGGGAATAACTCTCCTGCTAGTCCTCTATACCTGTGGAGGTCTGGTCCTTGTTGTAATCCTAGTGGAGGGGCGTCGGATATCTCGAGTTCGTCCCAGGTAGGGTGGTCGATGATATATAGGGTGCAGTAGGGGGATGCTACGCGTTCATTTAGGTATAGGAAGACTTGGTGATAGATGGCGTCGAGAGGATAGTCCACTGCCCACGAAGGGGACGTTGGGATAAGTCACAGGGGACCCGTTCTTCCAAGGGTATGCTGGACCACTCACTTAATCAGGGGGAGGTCCCTATAGAGCGAAGCACTGATAGTGGTATTGGAAGAAGACCAAGATGCCATTCTTGGTCTTCGCAACTCTCTACTTATACAGTTACGCGCGGGCTTTCAAGCGCCGCTCCAATCCGTACTAGCCAATAGCATAAGTACCGTGAACCCTAGTACCGCTATCCTAGTGTGAGTCATGATCCGATCCACTTATCGTACACAATCACATGCGCTGGAGCTTACCTGGCTGACTGATCCTACAAGTCCATGACGATATACTGCTGACGTGGTGTCATACCCATCCGTCAGTGTCCACTTCCAGTCCGAACGTAACACACTAGTGACATTGTGACACTTGATCACTGTTTTTATCATGGCTGGGGCCCTTTTTATGCTGTGAGAGTCGGGGGAGGACTGAGGAGGTCAAATAGTACTCACAGGTGATCCACCTTGGGGAAGCTGTGCACTGGGTCCATTGTTATCATGTTGTGTAGGTGTGATGTGACATCATGAGGTTGGAGGCTTTGTGTGGCATGGACTGTGGTGTTTACCAGGACTGCATGTGGGATGTGCTGTTCTAAGGATGGGAATTCATCTGGGCGGTGTCACTCAGAAGGCTCAGCCACATGTTTTGTCTCAGGGGCTCTTTCCATCTGTAGTCTCTTCCACCGTTCTGTACCACTATGAGCAGGATTTGCTTGTGGTGGGGAAATAGGGTATAGGTGGCTATTTGCTACAACACAGGTAGTTTACATGGGTTATCATCGCTACAAGCTTTGTTGTTTTACACTTTTTACAGGCAAGTACACACTCATCATTTATGTGTTTGGGAGGTTCATGGTACATTGGTTCTGCAGTGGGGGCCACTGGTGTGCTTAGCCATGGGGAAATCTGGACCATGGTGGTGGTGGTGATGGTGTTGTCATTGTTCTGAGTCCGCTGAGCCTGCTAGCGTTGTATCAGTTGGTCAAGGTGGTGGGGAACATGGAGATGCAGAGCTGATAGGTAAGGTGGGAGGAGCCTGAGGAAGATGTGGCAAGCAGAGGTCGATGGGATGGTGAAGGGTGAGAGTGGGAGGTTGCGAGAAGATGTCAGCACGAAGTCACAAGCGATAGGGTTAGTGTTTGCAGGTCAGGTCAGGGTAACTGCAAATAACTGGAACCTGACTGGAACCTGACTGCAGCTGACCTGACTTCAGGTCAGGTTCACTAAGAGTTCACAAAGGTTCAGTCAGGTTCGCATGTAATTTTCATATTTGTGAACTGGTCAGGGTTCAGTTACCTGAAAAAAGAGCAAAAAACCGAACCTGACTGAACTTTTAAACACTAGATAGGGTGGAGGTAACAACACAGTATGGAAGAGCGATGAGGGTAAGGGGGATGACACAGGTGACAAGTCAGATGGAGATGGACATAGGAGGCAAATGGGCGGCAAAGGTATAAGAGGTGGGGGCAATGGTTTAGGCATCATGTCAGGCAGCAACAGAAAGCAGGCAGGTAGAGGTGTGGATGGTGGAGGCATGAATGGTGAGGGCGCAGGCAACCAGTTGGGCAGCAAGGTGAGCAGATGGGCAGAGGTATGGGAGGTGATGGCAAGGTCATTTGTGGTGGGAATATGTGCCAGTGAGATGAGTTGGACGGCGTGACGATTGGGCAGGTGGAGGAGGCAGGGATAAGGATGCAGGTAACAAGTCAGGTGGCAATGTAGTATGGGCAGGTAGTGGGAACAATGGTGAAGGCATAGGTGGTGAGTGACAGCATACCAATCAATATCAACTTGATGTGGTTGTAGAATTCTCTCACCTGGGTCATTAAATTGTTGGGACAGTGGTGAGGTAGTCAGGCTGCAAAGTGCAGGCAGATATCCACGAGGGGTGCAGGAGATGACTGGGTGGCCCAGAATGGGGACAGAGTTGGGGGGTCCTGGTTGACTGGCAGGGGTTGGTGTTTGAGGGCTGGCAGTGGCCTGCATTTGTTTCTAACAATTTCCTCAGGACTGGGGGTACTGGCAAGGACTACACTTGCCACCTCGAAGATGACCGTAAGGTCAAATGGCTATTCCACTGGTTGATAAGGGCATTTGATCTCAAGGGGGAAAAATGAATACCAGTTGTTGGGATGGAATCCACTCCAAAATATGGCATTGCAGTTGGTTTTCGGTTTCTGTTAGTCATGTGCTGCGGGAGGGGGGATTGAGGGGGTCAATTACTCATGGATGATCCGCCTTGGGGAAGCTGTGCACTGGGCCTGTTGTTATCATGTTGGGTAGGTATGAGGTGATTTCATGGGGGTTGGGGGTAGGCTGTTTTACTGGAACTATGTGTGGGACATGCTGGTTCTGAATAAGAATTCATATACACTCAGAAGGCTTGTGTGTTGTCTCGGGGTTTTTTCAGATGTTGTCTCTTCAACTGTTCTGTGCTGCTGGGTGCACATTCTACTGGGAATCATGGTGGGGAACTAAGAGGGGTGGGGTATAGTAGACTATTCAGTACAGGCAATTTTACAACAGTCTTTTTTGTCACTATAGGTTTTTGTTGTTACACTTTTACAAGTACATGCTCATCATTATGTTTTGGGAGGTTTGTGGTTCATTGGTTCTGTGGTGAGGGCCACTGGTGTGTGAGGGTGGAGATAGGGCTACTGCCATTGCAGCACGTTCCAGTCTCTCTCCCCATCCTTGCCCTGGCATTACCCATGGGAAAATCTGGACCATGGTGGTGGTTGTGGTTCAAGGAGTGCCAAGTGGGTTCAGGGTTGATGGATCCTGGCTGGGTGTCATTGAGGGTAGTGCAAGTGCGACAAGATTATGTAAGGTGTTGCATGTGAGCATGCACACTGAGACATTGAGAGATCCAGAAGTTGAGTGGAAAATGTGAATGCAAATAGAACTTAAGGGTTGGATGGTTTCAAGAACAACAAGATGATGCATTTGAGCCCAGAGGCAGTACAATTTATACTAGACCAGATAGCATAGGCTGTACAGTACAGGTCGATGATAATCATAAGATATCACAAAAGGTATGAAGGTGTTGTCAAGATGTGGGGTCAAGAGGGAGGGATCAGGGTTCAAAGTCATAATGATGGGGTATGTGAATGGTAAAGAAAGAAGTCTGAGGCCAAAAATGAAAGTGATGGCAAGGGATTGAGGCAGTGAGGTGGGAAAGTGTGGAGCCTTGCCCTTGTGATGTCAGGCTCAGCATGCTCATGCTTGATCCAAAAATGTGTCCTAAGGCTAATGGTTACAAGACTGTAAAGTAGTTGAGACAAATGAGAGAATGAGAGTGGACCACAAGGGCCCAAGTCCAAAGATTAGAGCATGAGGTTGCTCATGCTGAGGCGAGACAAATCCTCTGGGCCACTGGCCCAATCCAGTCCTTCTGGGATCCCAGTGCTGGCAGCTCCCCCACAAGTTGGGCTCACAGCACAGTTCAGCACTCCCCTGCAAGCCCAAGCGCTGTAGTATGGCCTTTGACCTTCTACGTGGGGAGAGCTTTGGTCAATAGGTTGGTGACCATCTTGCCTGTGGGACAATACATGAGTGTGAATGTTCCTGCTTCAACAGAGTGACTGTATGCCACCACAGATGTTTAGTCTGACTTAGACTACACAAGGGCATTCATGACTTAGCAAAGATTTGAGTACATGGCACTTTCTATAGGGCATGTGACTGATCATGGGTACATGGTGTAACGGTAGCTCAGCCTCTGAGCTCAAAACCAGCCATTTCCACTCATTCCAACTTCTGCTGAGTTGTCACCCATGTTGAGCGCAGAACTAACAAGCAAGATAAAAGCAAGGAGCTAATAGACAAGTTAACTTCAGAGGGGAAGTAAACTCTTTATATACACACCTAATAGACAAGTTACTATAACACGTCTGTGAGTAAAGGTAGTGTAGAGAAAGAAAGGGAACTTACACTTCAGAGGGGAAGTAAACTCTGAAGTGTTGTAGTGTAAACAGCAGTCCTTATATACAGGATGCTTAGATAAGAATGGTCTGTGCGCACTGGTGACCCAAACACAATATATGTGGTCTGTGTGCCAGAGGGAGAAATGCCATTGGAGGGCAGAGAACAATAGCTGCCTAAAGCAGACAATACCAGTATCTTAACAATAGAGAACAATAAGAGCCATATATGACTCTGACAATAAAGATAAACAAAAGTGGTCCGTATGAGTCTGGAGTGTCCAAAAGAGTCCATAAGGGACAGATACCGTATTTAGTATATGGGCTGACACAATCAGATCCCACAAGACATGTGACTTATGCAGTCGCATCTCAACAACCCATCATGCCTTATCTCAGCCATTGCCACCAACTCACCTACTCGTCCTTATTCTCTTTGTCTCACCTCATTCCCTCTCTTTCCTTCTTGTAACGCCACCACAGACATGTAATCTGACTTAGACTGTGAAAGGGCGTTCACAACTTAGCAAATATTCCGAGTGTCTATCACATGACTCGGTGCCAGATCTGATCACAAGTACATGGTGCTCGACAGTGGCACGTGACTCCTGCATATACCAGGACATACTTGGTCACTGGATACCTTCTCAACATAGACAATTTGCTCAAGGGAGACAAGTGAAGGATATGGAAAGAGGTGATAAGAAGTGGTGATTGAAGAAGACCAGGATGGTGATCCTGGGTCTTCGCGGTCCACTATTTATACATGGTTGAGGCAGCTTTAAAGCTCCTCTCAAATATGTGTACCCTATAGCTAAAGTAGCTCGAACCCTACTATCACTATACTATGAAACACGCCTCATTGGCATGTGATACTACCAGTAGCTGATGAGTCTGAGGCCGATTACGTCCTACTACTGAGACCTCAGCCAGTAAGTAGGAGTCCACTTCACGCTCTGTGACATCACCCCCTTTTCAGCCGCGACAACCACAGCGCGACCTCATGGGGTCCACTCCCGACAGCCACCCCTCCTGCATCTCGGATATCCTCATAATAGTGTCTGCCATCTCCAACCAATACTTGCTCTTGGCCAGCTCACTCTGAATCCCCCTGAGCGACTGAGCCAGTGAGTGGAGCCTCTGTTTGACCCTCTCAGCTTCGTGGCGGTAGTTACGATAGCGCTGCAACTCAGCTTTAAGCCCTTTATCCTTCAGCTCGTTGACTGCCCGGTCTAGGCGGTGTTGACCTGCATGCCCACTGACTAGGGCGTGCATTTCTTTGGCTGCGTACTGGGGCTTGCCAAGCTTGTGTATGTGGGGCTCAGCGTACAGGGGCTTGGTATACACCTTGTCACTGTCTTTGATGAGTCCCACAACAATGGGGTTGGGTCCAGAGATGTCAACGAGTGTCTGTAAAACGAGTCACTCGTGAGTTTGACTCGTCACGTGATGAGTACTCGTGCCCATGAGTACTCATTCCCGCGAGTACATGCAAGTA
Source organism: Lactarius sanguifluus (assembly GCA_021527775.1). NCBI lineage: Eukaryota > Fungi > Basidiomycota > Agaricomycetes > Russulales > Russulaceae > Lactarius > Lactarius sanguifluus. Next base: position 25,047 of record JAKEYF010000206.1, on the reverse strand, counting down.
CAAGTTTCCCTTCTCCATCACGCAAGTACTCGTGGTACTCATCCTATTTTAGGCCCTGACACCCAAGTCCAACATGACTAAATATATGAAGAGTTCCCAACTTCTGACTGCCACCAGGACGCCTTTGCAAGTTCAATTTGCTCTGACCACATGACTCGGATTGCACTCTCAGCCTCAGCACTTGCTGCCTTAGCACTGCTGTGTTCCCCTGCCCCAAGTGACAGCGTTTCACAGGTCTCAACTGCAACTCAGGACAGTCTCAGCCCACGGAAGTGACGTCAAAAACAAAAGCAGTCCCAGGTGTACGATGACGATGACCTCACCGACCCATTGGCTATGGAAGATGAGAACACCCTTTGTAAATGTTTTCTCAGAATGAAAACCATATTCTAATTTACTATCTAGGTCACATGCATTGTGACTGGTTTTCGACATGTTACGAATCGTTTGAGAAGGCCAAGATACAACGTGATGCCGACAGCATGGTTGTCAAGACCAAGGCAGACGATGGACAAGTATTCATCAATTACATCTTCAAATGCAAAATGTTCGTTTTTCGTTCGAGATGTTCTGATAGATGCCAAGTATCTTGCACAACTCCCAGGTGAACTTTGATGTGAATCGGGGGTCTCAGTCACTGATGATTTTTGCTGGTAATCTGAATCTCCGAAACACGTGAGTGATGTACAGGGCAGTGGTTTCTTCTGCAGTTATCTCCTCTACACAGGGAATGAATATTGATGCTTTGGTGCAGTCATGATTGTCAAGATTGAATCGTGACCCTGCGACACGGGTAGTTTAGTGATAAAGTCGAGGGCTATGGTTTCAAATGGCTTAGCATCGACAATTGGTGTTATGGGTACTAGGGGAGCTCTCAGCGCTCACTGTTTACCCTTTGATGACTTTGCATGTTTTGCCTCAAGCTCAGCTTCATACTGCGAATGAGATCTGGGAGTGCAGGGCGGACCATACATGCTGGCATCCACATGTGCAAGTGGCTGTCTGGTTCTGGTTGGGAGCATGTGCCACACTTCTTTTTTCTTCTGCCTGTGTCCCCATTGTTGTTGAGATCTCCACCACTTTCTTCAAATTCTGAGGGCAGCACGTCATATGTGGTATCTGTGGGCTTTCAGAGTCCTTGAATTCCTGCACAAGCAAGGTGCACAAGTTGTGCAGGTGCGACCTCAAGGCAATACTCTAAGATGCTGTCAGTGTAGGCATGCATCCATGAGCTATGAACCTTCACAATGAGCTCCTGCAATCCACCACCATTTTCATCCCCTCCTGAGTTGTGTGCACCAAAGCCCATAGATGAGAAGTGCTGTGCAAGCAACTTTGATGGGGTCCCAAAAACGTCCTGAGGCAGCTCTTTCTCCCTCCCACCAGGTGCTGCTGTTGTGGCTGCTTCCAATGTAGAGTATCGTAGAGCACGGAGAACAATGCTTGGCCACAAGATGGTGCAGAAGCGCTTTATGATGGTGTCTTTGAACCCCCATTCAAAGTGCAACTCACAAAGGTGCGCAAGTTTCCTGAGATCTGGCTCATGCTCCCATTGGGGTGGTGTGTGTGTGTGGTGTGCACCAGTGTCTGTCGCACTGATGATTGGATTGGTGTATGAGAGCAGGACATTGATGTCAGGAAATGCATCTGGTATGGCCTTGGCCAGAGAGGGCTTCTTGGAGCTGAGGTGCCCATGCAAATTGGTGCACAATTCACTGCAGAGGTCCTCACGCCATGTGGTGAGAAAGTCAGGGAGCTTGTCGTGGGTCAGAGATTGAGTGGCTTTGAGGAGCTTGTCACCAAAGCCACACTTTGCAAGCCCATGAGCGATCCCAGTCCCACAGTGGGCAAGGCCACCTGGGTGGTAATCGCCACCAGAGAGCAGGCCAATGAGAATGAGCCCACCTCGGGTCAGCTGGACTGATGGGTGCGCAAGGATTTCAGCTGAAGTGTAGACCATGGAGTGGTTGCCATCCACATGACCATCTGCATTCTTTGTGGCATGCTTGCTGTTTCCCGAGAGGTTGGCATTTGAGCTAGATTGAGAAGGATGAGAGGTGATTTGCATGGGAGTGTTAGCCAGTGCGCACTTGCAAATGACTATCCTAGCACCAAATAGGAAGTTATCAACATCATCTGACACGACTGCATCGATGATGCCTATGCTATTCAGGTAGGCTAGTTCTGCTCCTGCCTCTCCAGGAGCCTTCAAGGAGGGGAGGTGGTCAGCAGAACACTGATCAATAAATTTGAACACACCATTCTCCATTCGAACCCAAATGCTTCAATCATTCTCTCCACACTGTCAACCAGCCAGTGCTTCCCCCCTGAGACACTCTTCCCACACTTGACCTTGGGGTGTTTGGGACCGTCAAAGATAAAGAGAGGGAGGAATGGTGTGCTCATAAGTTTGGCACAACAGAAGAACAGAGTGTGAAGCTCAGGGTTCTCTCCTCTCCCATGTGCAGCGTGAAAGAACCAGATGGATGCATCAATGCTGATGTGAAGTCCACGAAGATTGGCAGGATTGGCCTCAAAACCATCAACAATGGCAATGTGAGTAAGAGATCGTGGTTTCCCAGAGGGTCTGAGGATCTGAGCTGTGTTAGAGGGTCCACTTGGGATGGATGAGTGTACTTACATCCCAAAGGCCATTTGTGCAGCAACAAGACCTCCTAAAGTGAATAGTATACATATTATATGTCCCTTGGCAAGGGACACACAGTGTAGAAGAGTATGTGATGATGTTAGGAGACCACATACACAGTTACTCCTATTTGCCACATCTGACCAGTCTGTATACACATCCGTAACAGGAAGGTAATGCTTACTAATTACTCAGCTCGGATGGTGCTGGGGTGTTTCCTTACAGTTTGGCAGGTAATGTGGGTACGAAAAACCTGCACAGGGGTATACAGTACTACTAGTACTCAAAAGTACCTATTATTCATTAATGTGTGTACAGTCATTGTACTACTTGTAAGCTACAAAGGCCTCCCTATGCCTCTCAAACCCTTGGACCTCGCTGCTGTTGGTGTTGGTGTCATGGCACTGTGGTGCGATGTCAGTGTTGCAGCGTGCAGTGTCAGTGTTGTAGTCCTGCGGCACAATGTCGGTGTCGGTGCCCAGCATGCGGTGTCAGTGTTGTAGTCCTGTGGCGTGATGTCGGTGTCATGTCGTTGTCCCATGGTGCAACATCGGTGTCGCGGCATGTGGTGTCGGTGTCATAGTCCCGTGGTGCGACGTCGGTGTCACAGGCCCAGCATGCGGTGTCGTGTTGTTGTCCTGTGGCATGATGTCGGTGTCACGGTGTGCGGTGTTGGTGCCCAGCATGCGGTGTTGGTGCCCAGCATGTGGTATTGGTGTTGTAGTCCTGCGGCACAACATCGGTGTCGCAGGCCCAGCATGCAGTGTCGTGTTGTAGTCCCATGGCGCGACGTTGGTGTTGCAGGTCCAGCCCCCAGCATCAGTGTCATAGTGCCACGGCACGGCGCCAGTGTTGCAGGCCCAGCGCTAGAGATGTCAACGAGTGATACTCGCGAGTATGAGTACTCGTGAGAAATCTCTGAAGCCGTACTCGTACTTGACTCGTACTCGCAGCGGCGAGTACTCGTAAGCACGAGTACTCGCCGAGTTTTCCGGACTGACACTCGTACTCACGCCGCGAGTACCCGTCTGGGCCGCGAGTGTCACGGCGCAGCCGGGACGAGACCCATGCAGCAACCAGAAGTACACTCAAGACGACCCGCAGTGGGACAGAGAAGTCCGCGGAGCCACAGCAGTGCTCGAAGACCTGCTGGAGAAGTGGAAGGAGGAGCCGTACGTGCGAGATCATGTGCGAGTTGGACGCGCGGTGAGCACATGTGACCCTTACCCACCATCACGTGACTATCAGAAGGCGTGGGAATAGGTCGGAGTTATCGGCCGTCACGTGACCCCGGCACGTGACCTGCCTCGAACGGTCCGGAAGAGCCTAGATGAGCTTGCGCCTAGGCTGAGGCTGGAATGTGAGTCCGGATGAGCTTGAGCCCGGACGCGGTCTAGATGGTGACCCCATGACTGTATGGCTGACTGATGCGAATCGAGAGCGAGTTATGCTATTGGACAGGTGTATTAGGGTTTTGGATTCGGGCTGAGCTTGAAAGCTCCCCTCTGTAGTATAAGTAGAGGGCTGAGGACGCGTTGTAGTCCTTAGCTTTGATATCTTGTGTCAATCCTTCCAATTGTGGAGATTGTATAAAGCTAGATTGCCTCATTGACCATCCCTTCTTTTGTCATCTGTGCTAGTGTGCCGGTTATCGCCACTAAGCATTCCGCTTGCCGTCGTGCTTAGTCATCGCCAACGCCTCATATCTTATCATTATCGCCTTCATCATCATCTTTGCCTTGGTTGGCCACGCCCTGCGTATTGCCCTAGCCGTTGCCTACGGGATACTGAAGACGTTCGAGCACGTGCAGCAGCAGCAAACAGGCATTTAGAGGAAACGTCCGAAGGAACGTAACAGCGAGTACTCGCACTCGCGAGTACTCGTATTCGTTCGAGTCACACAGGTACTCGTTTTAAACGAGTACTCATTAGGCATACTACTACTACAGAATAGTTACAAGGGATACTAATATACAAGGCCCCTGCCCACGTACCCCCCCGCCATCGCATCCGGATCACTGCCATCGCCTGTCGTGTTATCGCCGTGCCCCTACCGCCGTCTATTGTGTCATCGTCGTCATCGTCGTCGTTTGAGCTTGCCTTGGCAGCCTTGTCGTCGTGTCGTCGCTCGCCGTTGTTGAACCGTCGTCGGTGTGTTGTTGTCGTCATTGCTGGCGTGATCCGCTGTGTCGTAGTTACCGTTGGGATGGCCGTGACAGGCTGTCGTCGTCGTGTTTGGGACAGGACATACGCTGCTGAGTTTGTGGTTGTCGTAGTCTTGAACGTTGAGCGTGGGAAGCCACCGTGGCCTGTGGCAACCTTTTCCACGCCCGCTCGGTGATTGCCATTTTCATACATGGCTGAAGAATCTCCAACCAATCCAAGCCATGTGCACCGCAAACGACCAACTACGACTACGACAACACTACGACAACTCCGCCGACGCAGCTTCGAGCCGCACGAACACCACCAGCCGCCACCAGCACCCTGCCAACGCAGCTACGACACCAGCAACAGCCATGGGGCGAGGCCCGCGTGACGGCGGCAACGCAACCACGATGGGCGAATGCCCATCGATACGACGACTGGGCAATGCCCATCGACCACGACTCAGACAACGAGTCAATTGATTACGACGACGGGGCAATGCCCGTCAACTTACGAAGGCGGGGCGATGGCCGACGATGACGTCGACTCGGAGTCGACAATGGAACGCGCGACACGCCGGCAATGGGCTGACAACAACGACTCAACGGCGCTGATACGACGACACGGATTGCAAGCACAGCAGATTATATTACTAGTAGTAGTAGTACTGTAGTAATAGTTATATAGTGTGTGCAATAAAACAGTCTTTGCTTTGCCAACCTGGAAATGGTCACGTGACCCCGCGAGTACACGAGTACTCGCGCGATCGAAAGAGGAAACTCGTACTCGCGTGTACTCGCGGACACGAGTACTTGTCACAAACGAGTCACACTCGCGAGTACACTCATTTGGTGATAACTCATTGACATCTCTGCCCAGCGCATGGCATCAGTGTCATAGGGCCAGGGCACGGCATCTAGTGTTTGAAAGTCCAGTCTCATGAACCAGAAAAAAACCGGGACCGGACCGGACTGCAACCGATGGCAACTGGACCTTCGGTTGCAGTTCATCGGGCCTGAGGATTTTACCGGTTGCGGTTCATCCAAATCTGGCAAGTGGGTGAACCGCCACAGGGCCGGTTGGGACTGGTCTTTACAGCCACGATGACCATCCAATAACGCGACAACCCCAAAGATGATAACGACGACCAAATGCGAACTACGACCGCCATTTTGACACCCGGGCCGACTGCAGCGACGCCGACGTCAATGCCTCGGACTGGCCACAACAACAACAACCGCACCATCACCAACAACCACGACCATCAACACCGCATCGACAATCATGACCACAGCTGCACCCACAACACATCGACAACCACAGCAACGACCAAGATGCCGACACATCAACAGCCACCCTTGTCCGTGGAATATCAAGGAGCACGTTCTTGTCTTTATCATGACCGACGTATCCGTCAGCCCTGCATACGCTCTCAATGCGATTGTCATCGCCGAAGTTTACTATCAGCTACATCTTGGCTTTTGGTTCAGTCTTGTTCTACTGCTGGCTACCCAGTTGACTGGTTTTGGCCTCGCCAGCCTCTGCAGGAGGTTCTTGGTATGGCCCGTGAGCATGGTGTGGCCGCAGAACCTTATGACATGTACATTGCTAAATACCTTCCATGCCGAAGAGGATGAGAACTCAGGGATCAGTCGCTTTCGTTACTTTATGTTTGTCTTTACCGGCGCCTTCTTTTTCTTCTTCCTCCCCGGTTACCTCTTCCAGGCCCTCTCCATGTTCTCGTGGATTTGTTGGCTTGCTCCAAACAACGTCCCACTCAATCAAGTTTTCGGCATCTCCTCTGGCTTGGGCATGACGTAGGTGGTTACTCCTGTCCTTCCTTATGGTTATCCTCACCACCTCACAGTCGCTCGCAGTCGTGGTATCTTGCACACTTCCCCAGCCGCAACATCAACGAATCGACGACGATCAGCCACAACAGCAACACATCGACAACCACGATGACGACAGCCACAATGACGACACGATGACAGCCACAACCTCAACACATCAACAATTACAACGACGGCCGCAACAACCATGGATCGATAACCACGATCCACGACGACGACGCGCAGCACTGCAACTTTGGCCGCAACATCGACACATCGACAACCACTGGCACGACGACCACGCAACATCGACACATCGACGACAACCAGACGACTCGTCGACGACGCGACGGCTACCACGACGTGTTCATGCAAGTGTTCACGATGTCCTCTTGGTGACGAGGACCATAGTATTACATCCATAGAGTACTGTAGTAGACAACTTGTAACTACCTGTAGTACTGTTGAATACATATATTTACAGGTTGCAGTCGGTCTTTGGCCAGTTGCAACCGACCCTGGATGAGCCGGTTTAGACTGTGAGGACCGGTCTTTTGAGAATCTGGCAACCGGGTGGGACTGACTCCTGTTGGCTCAGTCCAGTTTTGGGCCTCGGGGATGAACCGATGGATCGGTTCCGGTCCCGGTCTTTCCAAATTAGGCAAAAAAACCGGACCGGACCGGACTTTCAATCACTAACGGCATCAGTGTTGTAGGGTCAGGGTGCGGCATCAGTATAACCAGAGATGTCAACGAGTTCTCGTCAAATGAGTGTACTCGCGAGTGTGACTCGTTTGTGACAAGTACTCGTTCCCACGAGTACACGCGAGTACGAGTTTCCACTTTCGATCGCGCGAGTACTCGTGTACTCGCGGGGTCACATGACCATTTCCGGGTTGGCAAAGCAAAGTTCTGTTTAATTGCACATACTATGTAACTATTACAGTACTAACTACTAGTATTATAATCTACTATGCTTGCAATCCGTATCATCGTGTCAGTGCCGTCGAGTCATTGTTGTCGGCCCATTGCCGGCGTGTCATGTCGTTCCGTTGTCGGCTCCGAGTCGTCGTCGTCGTCGGCCATCACCTTGGTAAGTTGATGGGCGTTGCCCCGTTGTCGTAATCGATGGCTCGTTGTCTGAGTTGTGGTCGACGGGCATTGCCCAGTTGTTGTATCGATGGGCATTTGCCCGTCGTGGTTGCGTTGCCGCTGTCACATGGGCCTCACCCCATGGCTGTTGCTGGTGTCGTAGCTGCGTTGGCAGGGTGCTGGCGGTGGCTGGTGGTGTTCGTGCAGCTCGAAGCTGCGTTGGCGGACTTGAGGCATGTTGTCGTAGTCGTAGTTGGCGTTGGCGGTGTACGTAGCTTGGATTGGTCAGAGATTCTTCAGCGATGTATGAAAATGGCAATCACCAAGTGGGCGTGGAAAAGGTTGCCACAGGCCACAGTGGCTTCCCATGCTCAACTACAACGACAAACTTGCCAGTGTATGTCCTGTCCCAAACACAACAACGACGGCCTGTCACGGCCATTCCAACGACGACTACGATGCAGCGGACCGTGCCAGCAACAACGACGACAACCCACCGACGACGGTTCAACAACAGCGAGCGACGACATGACCGTGATGGCAACCCAAGCTCAAACGACGATGACAACGCGATAGACAGTGGTAGTGGCACGGCGATAACACGACAGGCAACGGCAATGATCCGGATGCGATGGCGGGGGGGTACGCTGGGGCAGGGGCTTTGTATCTTAGTACATGATTTGTAACTATGTAGTGTAGTGCCTAATGAGTACTCGTTTAAAACAAGTACCCGTGCGACCCGAACGAATACGAGTACTCGCACTCGCGAGTACTCACAGCCCAGACGAGTACCCGCGGCATGAGTACAAGTGTCAGTCCGGAAAACTCGGCGAGTACTCGCCGCCACGAGTATGAGTCGAGTACGAGTACGGCTTTGGAGATTTCCGACAAGTACTCATACTCATGAGTATCACTCATTGACATCTCTAGTTGTGGCCAAACGAGTGACTCACAAGTTTGACTCATCACGTGACGAGTACTTGTGCCTGCGAGTACTCGTGCCTGAATCCTTGCACAAGTACGAGTGGACCCTTCTCCAAGTGTGAGTACTCGCAAGTACGAGTGGTAATGGCACCAATACCAGTCCCAAGCTTTTGTTCAAGCAGTATGAGATAAAACATTTCATTTGTATTGCAAGTTGTATTGGGTTACATGTACTACTATCTATACTAAAGTTACTAAACTACTTGTTGTTGCGGTTGCCCGTGTTGTTGTTGCTGTCGGTCAATGTCGCCCTATTGCTGTGTCACCTCGTTGTTGTGGTCGATGGGTATCACCTTGCTGTGGTCGACGGGCATTGCTCCATCATCATCGTCGTCATCGCTGCATCTTCCAAAAGTGTCATTGCCACCGCCATCTTGCTGGTGCTGGCATTGCCCCGTCGTTTGGCATCGATCTTGCCATGGTCAACAGGCATCATTCCATCGTTGTTGTTGCATCATTGTCGTTGTGGATGCTGACTTGCTCTTGCTGGTGGTGGTATGTTACAAGCGCATGTGGCTTGACCCAGCCTGTGGGCCAGTCCACATTTGTGAAACTGGCAATCACTGGGCATGGGAAGCTTGGCGTCATCCATGAGTTGCTTACATCTTACATTACACCATGAGTTGCTTATCATCAATCAACCATACCACCACAACTACGACCTTGGTATGCACCTGGACGACGATGATGGCAGTGGCCAGCCACAACAACAACAAACCCCCACCAGCACTCCATTGACAGTAGGTTGACCACAACCACAACAACATTATGGCGAATGGGCGATGGCAAGGCAGGTCGAACATGACAACAACAACAAAGACGACAACTTGAACGGCCCACAACGACAATGGCCCATGATGACAACAGCTTATGACTACAACAACAACGGCCCACAACCGTGGTCTGTGACAACACCGACAATGACAATGGCGGCAGCAGTGACATGGCAACGGCGACAGGGTGCAGTGACAGTGCAGGGGGCATTATAGGTAGCATAGCAAGTTACAGTACATGTTGTAGGCTTGTAGCTAGATCTTGCAATAATAACAATACCCTTAGAGTACTCGTTTCAGATGAGTACTTGTTCTGAATGAATGAATACAAGTACTCACAGCGCGAGTACAAGTATCAGTCTTAAGAATTTGGCGAGTACTTGTGCCCATGAGTACTTGTACCAATGAGTACAAGTCAAGTACAAGTCACCCTTCGGAAAATTCTGATGAGTACTCATACTCGTGAGTGTCACTCATTGACATCTCTATGTCAAACCCATACCCCCACAGGTTTACAAACCCATGATGGGTACTACATCTCCCTCTGCTAAGTTGTGGGTGCCCTTTCACTGTCCAAGTTGGACTTATGCCTGTGGTGACATTACATGTGATACTCCTGCTGATATGACTGTCCCTGACTAATACTACCATAGTCAGAACTGGATGAGTCCCAAGTCCATAAACAAATAACAACAGTGGAATGCACATAAAATAAACTAAGGAAGTGTAGACTAAGTATGTTGAATGGCATCAGTTGCTTGCCTCTTCTGTGACTTCTTTCCCTGCAATGCCTTATGGAACTGATTTACTGACTTCCCACCCCTCTCACTTTCAAAGAAAGTGAGTGTCTGATCAATTGTATGTCCTGTGGCCATGTGTGCATTGATCCTTGTGATAAAGAAATTGAATTTTGCCCATATGGTTCAAGCCTGTAGTAATATGGTCACAATTCAGTATTTGCCACACAGGATGTGCAAGACACTCACCAGTGGGTCCCCATGTGGTCGCCATCTTGCTCACTGTCCTAGACAGCTTCCCCATCGCTCATCAATGAGTCTCAGTGGTGGCATGCAGCCCACACCCTCAATCAACACCCCCTCATCCCATGTCTGCCACAGTGTCATGATATCAGGGTACTCACCCAGATTTTTTGGTGCATAGCCAGGCCATAAGAGAAGTGGCTGCTGAACCAAAGAAAGAACACTGCTCCATGTACAGTTGTGGGTGTGAAATGGAGGGAAAGCAGGTGGAAGAGGTGTGTTGAGGGCCAAAAAGGCCTCTGGTGGAGGCAAGATAAGATCCCAACTGGTCCTGGCATAATCTTGACCAGGAACCTGGGATATCAGAGGGAGAACACAGAAGATCTGTTTCTCAGCATGGGCAACAACATAAGGTACCAGAGGCTCTGGAGCTCGGCTGCTCATGAACTGTGAACCAGTGGGGTGCTTAACACTGTGAAAAGATTGGCTTGGGGTAGAAGGGGAAACAACACTGGCAGTTGGAGTAAATGCAGTTGGAGATGACAATGGAGTGGTTTGTGCAGGGTCCTGGGAGCCAGTGATGAGGGGGAAAGTGTTAGGAGATGACACAGAAACATGCACATGAGTATGGCATACCATCACCAATGAGCTCTGAGCCAATGTCCCAAGTGGTGGCAATGATGTTGCCAACGAGCTCTGAGCTGATGTCCTGAGCAGTGGTGGCGGTGTCCTGGGTACTAGCAATGCTGAGGCAGTCAAGATTGAGTGCTGCAATGGGGTGGCAAAGTGTCAGGAGATGGCACAGAAATGCATAGAAGTAGGATACATACCATCACCAACGAGTCCCAAGCCAATGTCAGCAGTGGCGCCAGTGTCCTGGGTACTAGTGATGTTGAAGCAGTCAAGACCAAGCGCTGCAATGGGGTGGCAAAGTGTCAGGAGATGACATGGAAATGGGCATGCAAGCAGGGCACACACCATTGCCAACGAGTTCCAAGCCGTTGTCCCAAGTGGCAGGGGCGGCATCCTGGGTACTAGTGATGCTGAACTGGCTGAGACCGAGTGCTGGAGTGGGGTGGCAAAGTGTCAGGAGACAACATGGAAATGGGCATGCAAGGAGGGCACACACCGTCGCCAACGAGTTCCAAGCTGATGTCCCAAGTGGTGGCAGCAGCGTCCTGGGTACTAGTGATACTGAACTGGCTGAGACCAAGTGCTGGAGTGGGGTGGCAAAGTGTCAGGAGATGATGCAGAAATGGGCACGCAAGGAGGGCACGCACCATTGCCAACGAGTTCCGAGCTGATGTCCCAAGCGGCAGCGTCCTGGGTACTAGCGATGCTGAAGTGGCTGAGACCAAGTGCTGGAGTGGGGTGGCAAAGTGTCAGGAGATGACGCAGAAATGGGCACACAAGGAGGGCACGCACTGTTGCCAACAAGTTCTGAGCCGATGTCAGCAGCGGCGGTGTCCTGGGTACCGGTGGTGCTGAGGTGGTTGAGACTGAGTGCTGCAATGGGGTTGCAGCAGCTGCATGCCCTCCAACAACAGCCATTGGCTGGCTGGTTGGAATGAGAAACTGGGGTGGCAAAGGAAATCGCACAGGATACTCCAAGGGTGTTGCCATAGAGAATGCATCATGTGGAATGAAACGTTGAGGGTCCGTTGCAGTAGCTGGAAAGTGCTGAACCATCGCTTGAAATTTTGATGGTGAAAACCAATTGGTGCATTGACGGACCACTGACACCTCATCCTGGGTAGACTTTGCTGCCACTTCTATATTATTAAGGCATGCCGAAAATGAGAGGAAGGCATTTCGAGTATCATCCTCATGGAATTTGGTGCTAAGTTGAATGTCAGCATCGCACACACCATCTGCTGCACGAACCACATCCAGCCATTGACTGAAAAACTGCTGAGCCCTGAGGTGGTGGACAATCTGGATGTGCTTGACAACACCAGAATTGGGAAATCGAGCATGGATCGTGGCCATCACCTAGAGGAGGATGAGTCAAAGAAGGATCACATGCAGAAAGCCAATGTCAAACTGACCCGCCAGAAGAAGGGCCACAACTCTCAGAGGAGTTCCAAGAAGTTGATTGACCCTTGGTTTTGACAGCCTCTAGCTCTGAGACTGGCAAGTGCCTCCTCCACGAAGGGAAAGACCTGTTTTGTCAAAGAGTCAGGAACTGGGACCTCAGCCCACAGCACCCTGTATGTCTCACCAACATAGAACCCAGCCAACATGGTGACAGCCTGAACTCAAAGAGGTGTAAGTGACTTGAAGAACTCAGTGGTACCCTGACACAGGACCCACCTGTTTCAGGATCTTGCTGCCATAAACTTTGTGGCAAACATTTCCAACCCAATGGCCAACCACATTGATGTGGTCAGCAGACACCCTGCTCCAAGTCATTGGCACTGAGAAAAATGATGTGAAGAAGAGACATGCGGACACAAACCCCATATCTTCCATGATAGTCAGCACAGAGCGCCTGGCCAGATGGGCCTTCTTGTTGCTGTTTACAGAGGTGGTGTCAAGGAACACCTTGTACATCTTGCACAGGCCATTGCCTGACATGGGCTTGTTGACCATCTGGCCGAACATGAGGTGTACCTGGGGGGTACATTTATGAGTACATGCCACCAAACTGACAACTTTGGCCAACTGGGTCCTCACATACCTCACACCACAATGATGCATTCGCCCAATCCCAATCAAGGATCTTGCTAACAAGATCCCCCTGGTTGAACATGTAGTGGAACATGATTTCAAGGGAACCGACTGCACAGCGGAGAGGGTCACGATGCGGCACCACAAAGTTATATGTTGGCTCATTTTTCTAAGTGATCCCATACTCAGTTCAAGAACGAAGAAAAAAGGACTAGGACCAGGGAATAGGTACTACGGACATCTGTGTTCGCTGTCTTCGTGTCCCAGAACATGCTGAGAACCCCAAAGATTGCCTGATTCACCCCTGCTGGCCGCCCATTGGAGCAGTTGAAGTTGGGGACACGAATCCCATATGGCTGGAGAAATGCAAGTGGTAGGTTGACAAGTTTGTCGCTGCAGTTGAGTGTTGCTGACTGCCAATTCCAGGCAAAGAGTGACTTGATGATGGATGGGACTAAGGGTGATGGACAAAGGTCAGATGGGGAAGTGTGAGTGCAGAAAATGGATGTGCCTTGATCCATGTCAAAGATGGCCACCATCACCTCCGTGAACTGCTCGGGGCAAAGCTCATACTCGAGGATCGTACCCTTCGTCACATCAAAATTGGCACTTCTAAGATGTGAAGTTGGGAGAGTGAGCTGTTGGGGAGAACTGTTGGGAGGGTTTCTGAGCCCACTCACTGGATTCGCAGGCGACGCGCCTCAACCATGACAGATTTGATGTAGTCCTGGCAACAGGAATTGCTCGCAGGTCGGCTCTGGACAAGGTCAGGATTTGAGTCTTGCTGCCATTGCTGAATACATCCCAGCATCATTACAATCTTCTTGAGTGATTGCTGAGCAGGGCACTTAAGATGAGGCACACAAACAGACATGAATGCTGACAAACCACCGATAAACGCTCATCCGTCTCCTTCTCCTTTCCTCACTTGGTGAGCAGGCTGTAGTGAATGGCAAGGGTTTCTGAACCTGCACAGGTACAGCCCAAGGGTATGGGCGGGTACGGGTACGGGTACAGAATTGTGACCCTCATGAAACCCGTTACCCTTGTCATGGGTTCCGTGGGTTTCTGTGTGTTACAAATCCCAACCGCCGATGCTACCGGACACGGGCCGGAGGAACCGCCTAGCCGGGCGGGACTCCCGATGGCCTAGACGCCGCTAGCGGGACCTTACGAAGCGCTAGGGAGATCTTCAGGAAGGGTCTGGACTCATGACGGTATGATCACGTGACCGGAGTCTAGACTAACCTAGAACGATGACGAACGATGGCGCAGTACGCATGTGACCTTCTGGTAGGTTCCATGACTGCGCACGGACCCAGATCCCAGATAGAGCGGACTTAGCTGAGTACGAACCTTATGTACCTGCATGTATATATACCAGGCTTGTCTTCGTACTTGAGTCCTCAGACTTGATTTACTTAGCAATACCAGCTTTGTATCTTGGGAACCCTGCTCTGCCTTGTCTTAAGCCTTCCCCTTTACTTGTGCATCACCGTTCTCGCCTCGCCTCTTCGAGCGTGTGCCTTTGACCGATATCAGTCTCCATTATTGCCGTTGTCCGATAATGCCGAACACGTCTTCTGCTAGACCTGCTGCGGGTACTATGAACCATGGACGTCGCCCCGCTGGTGGCGTTACACTGTGGGTACACAGATCGCCAGACCAGATGTGTCAGCATGTCCAACAACCACCACGACGTGCTCAGCAACTCATCAACTGTGTTGTATTGGCCCTCAAATGAGCTAAGTTTTGTTTTCCTTTTCCTTTTCCTAACTAACTGCATTGTTTTTTTTTCTTCTCTAGGTTTCAAAACGGCCCATTTGGCACGCAAATATGGCACCACAACACGACACCCAGGCCCGCCATGGCGCTGCAACAGTGACAGCGACATGGCGCTACAACACCAATGCAGCGATGTGGCGCTACAACAATGACACAGCGGCGTGACGCTACGACAGCGCCATGACGCAGCGCCACAACACCACAACAACCAATGCGGTGCGTTGTTAAACCAACACCGTGCCCTGGCCTACAACACCAACACCATGCACTGGCCCTATGACACCGACACCATGTGCTGGGCCTGCGACACTGCCGTCGCGCCGCGGCGCTACAACACTGATGCTGGGGGTTGGGCCTGCGACACTGACGTCGTGCCATGGCACTACAACACAACACCGCACGCTGGGCCTGCGACACCGACGTCACGCCGCGGCACTACGACACCGCATGCTGGGCCTGTGACACCGACATCGTGCTGCGGCACTACGACACCAACACCGCGTGCTGTGACACCGACGTCGTGCCGCGGCACTACGACACCGACACCGCGTGCTGCGACACCGATGTCGCGCCGTGGGACTATGACATGACACTGCACACCGGGCCTGCGCCACTGACTTCGCGCCACAGGTGTCACGGTTCGGTTGAAGTGGACGCTCGCTAGCACGGATATGACCCCGGTAGTAAGCGTATATGTGTCATGGACTTATCGTCTCAGTCAGCGGACTCGGTTATCACATGCCTGTAGGGCATGACTCATTACTAGTACAGCTAAAGTAGGGTTCGAGCTACTTTAGCTATTCGTCGTATGATTTCGGGAGGAGCTTTAAAGCTGCCTCATACATGTATAAGTAGTAGTCGTTGAAGACCTAGGATCGCCATCCTGGTCTTCTTCAATCACCACTTGTCTCTCTCATCTTCTCGTCCGAGTTCACTTGTCTCCCTTGAGCAAGTCGTCTGTCAGACATATCCAGTGACTCAGCAAACGTCCTGGTATATACAGAAGTCACGTGCCTCGTAGAACGCCATGTACCTCAGTCGCACACCTCTAGTCACGTGTCCAAGTCACGTGATACGTATTGGAATATCCGCTAAGTCGTGAACGCCCTTTCGCAGTCTAAGTCAGACTAAACGTCCGTGGTGGCGTTACATTAAGACCAGGATCCCTCACCGTGGCGTTCACAACTCGAGATCGTTGGACCCAGTTTAGGCCTTACTCCCTCGAAAGACGAGGAGACCGCAACGTACCGACCCAATTCTTAGGAGTGGCCAGGTGGTGAGAATTTAGGGGAGAAACCGGATACTTCGTAGACTTCGCATCAGGACCCACGAGGTACAGACCAGTTGAGTTCAATTTCGAAAACCTGTGCTGGGTAGAGATTACGTGGAACCCGATAGACAACCAATACGACGCAGTAAGACCAGCGGGGAGAAATTACAACTGCGACATCGACACCCGAGGACTACCCACTAGGGAGCAATACGGACGAATCGACGGACAACCAGAAGAAGAACCAAGTACGTCAGAACCACGAACACCCGCCCCATCCGAAACGAGCGGAGAAGAAGAAAGTCAAAGCAAGGAAGAAGAGACGGAGGCCATAGTACAGACAGCTGAGTCCCTCCACATAAACGAACCTGAAAGAATTCAAGTACTGTCCCCTGCCATAGTAGACCCAATGGCGACCGCCACCGAAACCATTACGGAACAACTCAGACACACGGCAATCGACAACGACATCCGGAGAATAGCAGAAGAAGCCGAAGCACACCTCCAACCTATCAATCCAAGTACGGGCCACCGTATGACCGCCGATGACGCCGCCATTTTTAGGGCAGTCGGACCAGACATCCCCGACCCGCCGCTGGGAAGAAGAAACAACCCACCACCAGGGTCCGGACCGGGAAATCCACCAGGAGGAGGAGGTGGAGGAGGACCGCCAAGACGCAACTTCGGAGGAATCTTCGGAAGAGGACCACCGGGAGGAGGACCACCGGGAGGAGGACCACCGGGAGGAGGACCACCGGGAGGAGGACCACCGGGAGGAGGACCACCGGGAGGAGGACCACCGGGAGGAGGACCACCGGGAGGAGGACCACCGGGAGGAGGACCACCGGGAGGAGGACCACCGGGAGGAGGAGGACTGCCAGGTGGAGGACCAGCAGGAGGGCCAATGCCCAGACTCGAAGGTGAACCACCGTCAGTATTCAAAGGGGACCGTGCTGATTACGAGTCCTTCCTCACCCAATGGCACGCATACATGGGTCTCAACTTTGACGCCCCCATTATGAGCAACGTCTACAAGAGATGCTTGCTGTTCCTGGGATACATCAAGGGACCATTGGTCAGCAACTGGACGCTTGGGTTTCTCCAATGGTTGAACAACGAAGTAAGGGGAGGAACGGACAGGTACGACGAGTACCTCTGGGACACGCTCACGGCAGGGTTCGCCGATCGATTTTCCAACACATTGGAACAAGAACAAGCACAAGCCACGCTGGCCAAAGGATTCAGAATGGTTGGAGATGACATAGACACATATGTCACCACCTTCGAACAGTTGGCACGGAAGGCTAACTACCATCTCAACGACCAACAAACGATCGACCGATTCACGGCAGGACTACCGGGAAAACTATTCACCAAGGTATACGAGATGGATGAACCTCGAACCTTCAGCGAGTGGAAAGACGCAGCCCTACGACGTCAAAAGCAATACATCCACCTTAAAGCAAGGCTCAACATCACGGCACCTACGAGGAATGCCCCCTCTCAATTCACCCCACAACCCAGATTCGGAGGAACTCCGTGGAACGCACCGCGTAACCCCACTCCACGATACGACCCAAATGTGATGGACACATCCACAGACCGCACGCGCGCCCGACTTGCCGAGGTAGGAGACCCGAACAGAGGCCCCTACCAACAAAGGCCTCCGTTTCTGCCACGAGGAGGGCCCGGACAGGGAAGAGGAGGTGGCCAACGCCAGAACATGCGGGAAGTCATTTGCTATAACTGCAACAACCCTGGTCACTTCTCACGAAATTGTACCCGCCCTAGAAAACCATGTCAGCAACAGTGGCAACCGTCGAATGGCCGAAAAGCAGAAACTGACTACTACAGTCAGGAACAGCCGGGAAGCACGCGTGGCCAGCACTTCCACCCCGCAGCAAACGGCGAAGGAATGGCTAGACGGAGTAAGGGGGGCGAGTGACGAAGTAAAAGACCTGATACTTCAGGATATGTGGAACCAAGGGGATTTTCCGGATGCCTAAACCCATCGGCCTGGGTGAGGGCAATCAATTGTAACTCTGTAATCATGACTCGCTTCCGTTCGCTCAGAATTCCAGTCTCGATTCAAACAAGTTACTCAATGGCTGACATAAAAGGGCTCGTAGACTCGGGAGCCACAGATAATTTCATAAGACCGGCGTTCGCCAAACGAATGGGACTCGGACTACAAATATTAGAACACCCTAAGAAGATATGGAATATCGACAACACCGAAAACAAAGCTGGGTCCATCACGCACTTCATAGACCTTGATGTACAGACCAAAGGAACCCACAGGACCATGAGATTCCTCGTTACTGACATTGGAAACGAAGATCTCGTACTTGGGTACCCATGGCTAGCCACGTACGAACCCACCATCAGCTGGACTCACGCAACCATACACGAGGAAACATTCCCCGTCGTTATACGATCCATTAACCCCGAAGAGCCACGAACCATAATCGCAGGAATCGAAACAGAGGAAGAAACCCGCATCAACCGAACGTTCACTGAACAAGAGCGAGAGGAAATAGTTCAAGAGCTTGAAAGCAAATGCCAGCTACGTACCACAGCCACGGAGCTCGCAATAGCTGCTAACCAGAATAAAGCGACAGTCGAAATCCCGGCACCTTACCAACGCTTCGCGAAGATATTCAGTGAAGAGGCATCACATCGCTTTCCCCCTTCCAGACCCTGGGATCACACCATCGAATTCAAAGAGGGGACGCCAGCCACGATCGACTGCAAAGTCTACCCTATGATGCAGGAAGAGGACAAACAACTCAAGGTATGGATCGACGAACAACTCAAGATGGGGTACATTTGCCCGTCCAAGTCACCATACGCATCATCATTCTTCTTCATAAAGAAGAAAGATGGGAAGTTACGCCCCGTCCAAGACTATCGAAGGATCAACGCATGTACCATCCGCAACCAGTACCCGCTACCGCTTATATTGGAACTCATCAACGACCTGGGAAACAGCCATATCTACACCAAACTCGACGTCAGATGGGGGTACAACAATATCCGAGTTAAACCAGGAGACGAACACAAGGCAGCCTTTAAAACGCGGTACGGATTGTTCGAACCTCTAGTCATGTACTTTGGACTCACCAACTCTCCGGCGACGTTCCAAACAATGATGAATGAGATCCTGGGGCCCACAATCGCATATCATGAAACATTGGGAACGATTATACGAGTATACATGGACGACATCGGAATCGCCACCCACGAAACCGCTGGACTTCAAGCACATGTCAACGCCGTCTGCGACGTACTCCAGGTAGCTATGGACCACGACTTATACTTCAAACCGGAAAAATGCCTGTTCCACCAACCGCGAATGGATTACCTGGGGGTAATCCTTGAAAAGGGGGTGATCCGTATGGACCCGGTAAAAATTTCGGGCATCAAAGACTGGCCACGACCAACAAAGGTCAGAGACGTTTGCTCCTTCCTCGGATTCTGCAATTTTTACCGCCTCTTCATTCACGGTTTCGCCACACACGCACGAGCCCTCAACAAACTCACACGTAAAGACACCGACTGGCAATGGGGCACGGAAGAAGAGCGAGCGTTTCAGAAACTCAAGTCACTAGTCACTCAGGAGCCGGTACTAGCACACCCCTGCCTCACAGATCAATTCGAACTGGAAGTGGACGCGTCAGGATTCGCAGTAGGAGGAGTACTACTACAGAAGAAGAAAGACGGAAAGCGACATCCGATCGGATACTACTTCGGCAACCCTCAACGAGGCGGAACGCAACTACGACATATACGACTTGGAACTACTCGCAATCGTCAAAGCACTCAGGACACTGGAGACCGCTGCTGGCGGGTTCCCCCCACAAAATCAAAATCTTCTCGGACCACCTCAACCTTACACACTGGAGATCCGCCCAAAAGATAAGTCGATGCGTAGCTCGAGAAGTAGTCGAACTCATGGAATACGACTTCGAGATTCCACCACATCAAAGGAACTAGCAACGGACGCGCAGACGCACTATCCCGAAGACCCGATTACGACCAGGGAGAGAAAGATAACAAAGGGGTGGTGGTACTACCGAACAAGGTATTCGCACGAACCACCGTCACTCAATTACCCGAATCGCACGTACAAGACGAAGACCAGTTACGCCCGTGGGTAGACCCCCACCAACTCAAGAAGTTCGAGGGGAGTATGGTACCAACAAGGAGCGAGGGTCATCACCGGAGGGAACAGACGACATTCGCATCATCATACGAAACCACCACGATCCCTCCTACGTATGGACATCCCGGCATCAAAAGGATGGCACTGAATTATCGAGCAACACTACTGGTGGCCTGGGAATGGTGGAACACATTACCGAGTACGTCAAGGGATGCGCGGAGTGTCAACGCCACAAAGTCAACAACAGACCTGACGAGAGCGCCGCTGATGCCCATAACCCCAATAACTGACTGCTAAGCCCTTCGAAGTCATCGCACTTGACTTCATCACTAAGTTGCCGACTTCACAGGGGTACTGACTCGATACTCACCGTCACGGACCACGATTGCACCAAGGCGTCCATATTCATCCCCTGCGTAGGAGGAAATAACCGCAGAAGAAACAGCTGCCCTGTACATCACTCACTGTGTTTCGGAGATTCGGGATTACCGGCAAAAATCATCAGTGACTGAGACCCCCGGTTTCGCATCAAAGTTCACCCGAGAACTGTGCAAAATTCTTGGCATCTACCAGAATATATCCACAGGCAGTACCACCCACGCACGGACGGACAATCTGAAAGAACCAATCAGTGGTTGGAACAATATCTTAGGTTCTGGACCAATGAGCGTCAAGATAA
Organism: Lactarius sanguifluus; assembly: GCA_021527775.1. Lineage (NCBI taxonomy): Eukaryota > Fungi > Basidiomycota > Agaricomycetes > Russulales > Russulaceae > Lactarius > Lactarius sanguifluus. The sequence continues at coordinate 4,022 of JAKEYF010000206.1, read as the reverse complement.
CTGGGCGCACTTCCTACCAATGGCAGAGTTCGCGCACAACAGCTGGCCCCACGAAGCCACCCGGACATCCCCATTCGCACTAATGATGGGATATAACCCACGCACAGATTGGATGGATAAGACATCCCCCATTCCGGCGGTAAACACGAGACTCCAACAGTTCCGAGAAGCACGACAGCAGGCCCAGGAACTGATACGGAAAGCCCAGTCCATGTGGATCAAACATCGAAACACGCCCAAATACCAAGAAGGAGACCTGGTATGGCTAGAGGGACGCCACTTGCACACCAATCAGCCAACGGCCAAGCTCGCCGCGTGAAGGCACGGACCATTCCAGATCACAAAGGTGATGTCCCCTGTCAACTATTGTCTCGAACTTCCCACACAGTGGAGCATCCACCCCGTGTTCCACATCGATCTTCTCACACCCTACCGAGATACGCCCATGCACGGAGAAAATTTCCAGCGCCCGCCACCGGATCTAGTGGACGGCCAAGAGGAATACGAGGTCGAGTGAATTCTAGACTCTAGACGCTTCGGAAGGGGACGGAAGCTCCAATACCTCGTGAAGTGGAAGGGTTACCCTGATTCGGAGAATCAGTGGGTGAACCAAGCTGACCTATCGCGGAAGACGCCATATCGGAGTTCGAAGCGACCAATCCCACAGCTATAAGAGCGAGCCAGACTGACGCTAAGTCCCCACCATTCCTTCACCCTGGACTCCTCATACCAACCATGTCTGCCTCCGCTCAATCCACGACCCCCTCTCATCCTGCCTACGTCCGGGGGAACCTCTCCTATCAAGAGATGTGCGACGCCATTGCCCACATCGAGCCCATCACCGACCTCGACCACCCCGAAGCAGAGACCACCTACTGGCTCCTCAACGACGACAGCAACAGGCTCAACGCCGCGCCCCTCTCGGAGGCCGAAACGGGTAGGGTTCGTGACACTCTCAGAAGGCGTACAGTCCCCTCACCTGGACCTGGCCCGGTACGAATCGAGTACCGGCTACAAAAAGTCGAAGAACCGGAGGACGAAGATATGGGAGGAGTGGAAGGTGACGGCAGAGACGTGGAGGCTAGAGCAGCTCGACCTGGCCGCAAAGCGACGGATGACGGGAGCGACAAGGAGAACCGCGCGCCTCGAGTTGCGCCGACAGTTCGACACGACGATGCGCGAGCTGTCTACGACCTCCCGGAGCAGCTGAGCACCCGTCCATCATTAACACCACCAATTCTGACCATCCCGCCGAGACTCCGTACGCCTGTGATACCACGGGACGGCCCCTCTATCGCAGCTCCGTTCAAGCGGAGGCCACGCCCCTCTACACTGCCACGCGCCTGCGCCATCAGCTCGGCGGCATGCACCTCGCCCCCCACGGATTCAAACACAATCGTGGGGAGGACTTTATTCACTTTCCAATCACCACACCCCAGGGCCATACGCAGCAGGCCGCCTACATGCAAGTCATCGACGGGCCCGACCCTATTGTCGTAGGCCTCATCGAAGATAGCGACAAGGTCTACACCAAGCCGCTCTACGCCAAGCCCCACGTTCGCGAGCACAGTAAACCGCACTACACCCCAGAAGACATGCACGCTTTAGTCAGCGGGCACGCGGGGCAGCACTGCCTCAATCGGGCAGTCAATGAGCTCAAGGACCGAAGCCTGAAGGCGGAGCTGAAGAGGTACCGCCAGTACCAGCACGAAGCGGAGCGGGTGGAACAGCGCCTGCAGTCGCTGGCGCAATCGCTGGGTGGGGTGTAGTCGGAGTTGAAGAGGTGCAAGTTCAGGTTGGAGATGGCGGACGTTATCGGACGGGTTACGGAGACGCAGGAGGGCTGGATGTCGGGGATCGGACCTCTTAGGACACGACGTGGGCGTCGCAGCTGAAAAGGGGGTGATGTCACGGTTCGGTTGAAGTGGACGCTCGCTAGCACGGATATGACCCCGGTAGTAAGTGTATATGTGTCATGGACTTATCGTCTCAGTCAGCGGACTCGGTTATCACATGCCTGTAGGGCATGACTCATTACTAGTACAGCTAAAGTAGGGTTCGAGCTACTTTAGCTATTCGTCGTACGATTTCGGGAGGAGCTTTAAAGCTGCCTCATACATGTATAAGTAGTAGTCGTTGAAGACCTAGGATCGCCATCCTGGTCTTCTTCAATCACCACTTGTCTCTCTCATCTTCTCATCCGAGTTCACTTGTCTCCCTTGAGCAAGTCGTCTGTCAGACATATCCAGTGACTCAGCAAACGTCCTGGTATATACGGAAGTCACGTGCCTCGTAGAACGCCGTGTACCTCAGTCGCACACCTCTAGTCACGTGTCCAAGTCACGTGATACGTATTGGAATATCCGCTAAGTCGTGAACGCCCTTTCGCAGTCTAAGTCAGACTAAATGTCCGTGGTGGCGTTACAACAGGACTACAACACCGACACTGCACGCTGCAACATGGACGTCGCACCGCAGTGCCATGACACCAACACCAACAGCAGCGAGGTCCAAGGGTTCTGAGAGGCATAGGGAGGTCTTTGTAGTGTACAAGTAGTAGTACAATGTCTGTACACATGTTAACGAACAATATACTAGTATTCCCCTGTGCAACCCCTGCGGGTTTTTCATACCCACATTACCCGCCAAACCCCTCACCCCAACCCATCGAAACCCATACCCTTGTGGAGGGTCATGGGTTTAGACGGGTACGGGTACGGGTTGAAGAAATTTACCCCAGGGTTACCCTTGCTATTCACTAGTGTCACATGCCCTCATAGAAGCACCATGTACCCGTGGGAATAGTCACGTGACCAGTGGCTCGATATTCGCTAAGTCATGATCGCCCTTGCGTAGTCTAAGTCAGACTAAACGTCCGTGGTGGCGTTACATCACTCCCAGACCCTGGTCTGGATTCAGCGTGTTAGACAGGGCTGGTACCTACAACCTCCTCTTGTCTAACATCTATTCTCAGGTTGCTAGATATTTTAGGTAATATTTAGTACATGAATAGAGCGCTTTCCAAACACAAAAATGACACCCAGCCAGTCCTAAGCTTACAGATGGCTGATGACATTGATCTCAAGATGGATGTGGATTTGCAAGAGCACATGGAAGCTCTTGATGAAGGGAATGGGACAGACAACTCAGATGATGACGGTGATGAATCCGACTTTTCCTGCTAAATTTTGGTATAGACTACATCCTTCAGTTAACATGTCCAAACCATTCATTCATGAGGGGTGATACCAGACAGTGATCCACTTGCAAGAAAATTCATTTTCATCATTGTCGAGCTTGTTGTCGAGTAAACAAAAATCGTACAAGTCGAATTTCTCACGGCCCATCTCGACAATCCCACTACGAGTGTGCCCAGGCTCCAGACAAGTGACTCGGGTAGCAGCACCCTTCAAACCCCGACACCTTGCCTCCGCTACCCGAAAGTCGCTTGTCGAAGTGCCTGGTTTCACGAGGCTATACGTGCTCTAGGTACAGCCTATGCCATCCCAAATATAGGTCATCTGATTCTTGATCTGATTACTTGTCTGATTATTATTCCACCAGCCGAGGTCGTAACACATAACCTTAATGGACACCAGTCTCACTCGCCAGAGGGTAATAACGAACATCTCTGTTACTCGAAACGAAGGATGCCAATGGGCTAACATGCGGAAACCCCCACAAATGGGTGTCTCGTCTTTGAGATTTGGTAGCACAATCGGTGGTCATCACGTGGTCTCAAAACTACAAAAGCACAACCTTGACGGTGCGAACCCGACCGACATTCAAGAAACGGGGAGGGATGAAGAATAACGCGCAACAGTTGGCTCTGCCTCGGGAAAGAGATCGGCAAAGAAACTGCTGAAATGTTGGAAATGTGAGATCCCACGTTACAGAGGTGCGGGACTTTTGGTGGACGGAGAAACCGATGAGGCCCCAAACAGATGCGTAGGTGATTGGGAGGGCACCGTGTCTCCATAGATAGCGGCGGAGATAACGCAACGATAGAACTTCATGACCCA